>JAVJIF010004903.1:0-221442 GCA_038442645.1 Agave tequilana
ACTGGAGTCATTATTGTATCAGGAAGTAAAATTGAATCACTAAGTTGAGGTTCATGATCATATTTATTTTCAAGTTCGATTTCAGGCATGGGATAACGTCCAAAACTATCAATATCATTTGGAGTTTGGGCAAGTTCAAATGATTGTTCTGAAATGGAACCTTGATTTTCAAAACAACATGACTCTTTGGCTCTAACAGAATGGTTAGTGACATCAGAACTGGTCAAACGGTGGAACGTAGAGATTGGACAATCATATCTATGTCACGATTACGAGCGTTTTGAGCCTGAGTCATGGCTTCAAGCATCTTTTCATATTGATGGGTTCATCGTCTTGTTGAAAAGATGAAGTGTTGTTTTGAAATTGGTGGGAAATTGTGAGTCCATCAGATTTTGGGATTTTTATTTGGACTCACGCATACTCATTTCAAAATTGATAGTTTTTCTATTTTGGACTGGTGGACTGAGTATGAATCTTGAAAATATTGTGGACTAGGTGGAGAAGGAGGACAAGTTGGTTGAAAATTGGGCTCGGGGGAGGGAATCCCACTGACTCTGTGAAGAGTTGAAATCATTATGGAAATTATGGTGGTAAGATTGGGGACATGGGTTATATTGATTCGGATAAGACCAATCCGGCACACTAGGTTAGTGAAGTTATGATATGCCGGGTTGGTAATATCCGAAAAATGAAGTCGGTGTGTAATATGGATTATTATTGAAGTTGGAAAAAATTGTTATTATAAGCCATATCACATAATAGAATACAAACAAAAGAAAGAAACAAACAAATAAGCAAACAAAAAAGAAAAAAATTCTAACTTAAGTTAGGGTAGACCTATGACCTAGACGACTCCTAACTAATTAGACTGTCCACGGGAGGTTTAATGCAGACTTTGACCACAAGCTAATCAGCCAGTCAGGTCAAGGTTGGTGGGAGGTTTTCTGTCAAGACGTCCTTAATTAAATAACCACCACCTTCAGGCTTTCGGCCCTTAATCCTTTCCTAGACACTAATTTTGCAGGAGTCAAATTCTAACACCTTTCCCCCTTAGGATAATCTCCTAATTGAGTCCGAGATGTCCCTAGGGCCAACGTCTACTTCATTTTTTGTTAGGCTTGGGTTAGTGAGTGCTTGGAATCTGATTTTTGGGCCAAGAAAGGGTGATTAAATCCCCACCTTATCTTGTTATGGGTTAGTGCCCTTAATAAGTTTTGCAAGTGTACAAGATATGTAAATAAGATTCACTCAAAGCAATGAAAATCAACCAAGAGATGAGTCCTATTCTACATGCAATGCGAACGTACCTTGCTCCAGCACTCTTCAACAGTAAAGAAATGAATTGAAAAGACACGTGCCTAAAATGCAAACGTCTAATCAAATTTTTTAACTTTTTCAACAAACGTTTTACTGTTGATTTATTAGCAGGCTTTTGGTGATGGCAATAAGAATTAAGATTTGCAGCAGCTATGTTTTTGCAAAGAAAGCACCCTGCACAAAACCGGTTTAGTAGTCAACTCCTTTTCGTCGCGGATCCGCGGCTTTTGCCGCGAAAAACGCGGCAAATCATGGGCACTTGGTCTCTGCTGCTTTCTAGAGCAGAGGCCCAAGACCACTTATATGTTACTGCAATCATATTTTCCTGCTTTGCTTGCCCTATAAACCTGCACAGAGAAGAAATTTCATTTTAGGTTCTAAATTTTTTTTAATAAAAATCAGATTTCAATAAAAACCGTTACCCTCCCCTGCAACGGCGCCAAAAATTTGATTGGAGTAAACCTGCACACAAAATAAAGAATTTCAGATTTAAGAATAAAGATGTGCAAGTGCTCAATTCTTACCGCTATAGCAAGTGGCTATGCGGTCGTGATCCGCAAGGAGGGTTTGCAATAGAAGCGTTCAGGTTTTTTTATATTGAATCTTTTATGAAGATAAAACGAAAGTTCTTCTTTGTTTTAAAGTTTAAAAATGAAAAAGAGTTATGTTAAAGTTAGAAAGAAAACGGTAGAATGAGAAGGTGGAGAAGAATGGAGAATGACTATTTACCAAGAAATGGGAAAGAAAGATTGGAATATATGGTGTTGGTGATTTAATTTACAGAAATAAAAGAAAAGAAATAAAAATAATTATTACCTTCTTTTCACCAAAGCTTACCTTGAATCTTCAGCTACGATGTTACCTTGAAGTGGAGGCAATCAGCGCATAGCTCATAAGAGTTGAGTATTGGTCCTCTTCCACATTACATCATCAAGACAACTTCAAGCATGAAATGATACCGAGAGAGACTCATTCCATCGTCATGAGCTATCGGTGGCACTCGCAAAGGCAAGGCTCTTTTGATGCTTTTTAGACTCACTTGAAGACATTGTACCAAAAAGAAAAGTGAAGTAGAAAAGAAGAAGAAGAAGAAAACTAAAACAAATACATACAAAGAGAGATACAGATTTGATTTCATAACGATAAAAAAAAAAAAGGAAACCTTACACGGTGTCACTCTCAGCTCAAGCTTAATTCTTGTTCTTCTATGAAAGTCTGATCTCCTCTGAATTACATAAATGAAAACTAAAATTACATGAAACAGAAAAACAAAAACCTACACTAAAGAAATGAAAAACTAGTCTAAATCCTATCTCTGCATGGTCGTCCTTTTTTCAGTGCAAATACTGCCTTTTTATAGGCAAAAACCCAACCTACAGGATCCCAGGAATATCGGGGGAGCAAACGCTCCCCCTACTCCACAACCAAGCCGCGAAAACGTGGCTTTGGCCGCGTTTTCGTGGCCAGGGTGTGGCCAGGTGGCCACACCTGTTGGCGGGTCTCCCTGGTTTTTCCTTCTGCTTTTATCTTCAGTTGGTTTTTTCGTTTGAGTCCGGGATTTTGACAAAATGGCCTTTGATCTTTGCTTCAACCGATCGATTTTGAGAGGATTCTTCTCAACTGGTTTTCAACCTCTTGATTTTGCCTGATTTACTAAGCTCGAATTATTCTGATTTAATTTAGAATTTGGTGGGCTTTTGGGCTCATTTCTCTTCATCTCCTTAAGGAATTGGCCTGCAAATAAATTAAACATTTAATTAGGACAATACAGATTTTATTCTATAATAAGTATGAAAATATGATACTAAATATGCAACATTAGCGACCAATCACAACCACTTCCATCAGTCCAATAATTCTTCCAATCATCAACCTAACTTTTCCAATCACCCGCACAATTCTCCCCAACAATTTTGCAAATTATCAACAAATTTTCCCAACCAAGCTCCACTATCGTCCTTCTAGAATCCTCAAATTGAAAGGGACATGACTGATTTTAGAGAAACATGGAAAGGTACATGAAGAACCAGGACTCCCTCATGCAAACAATATAGAGGCTAGAGGGTCAAATGAACCAGTTAGCCAACCCACAACATGAGAGGCAAAAGGGTGCCTTGCCAGTCAACCAATTATGAATCCTAGGAATTCACAACAAGCTCACTTGGTTGAGGATCAATCATTGAATCAATGTAATGCTGTTCATACATTGAGGTCGGAAAAGAAAGTTGATAACCAAGTGTCAACACCACCTAAGCCTAGTCAGCACAATCACACTTCAGCATCCACCTCATCTAATCCAACTCCTCCTAAATTTGATGAATCTGAAAAGATAAGTCAACCAGTCATGTGCACTAGCCTATAGCACCATTTCCTAATAGGCTGAAAAACAAGCAAAATCCACACATGGATAAGATAATTGAGATCTTTAATCAAGTGAAGATAAATGTGCCACTTCTTGATGCCATCCAACAAGTCCCATCTTATACCAAGTTTCTTAAGACATGTGCACCAAAAAGAGAAAGACTAATGTACCAAAAAAGGTCTTCTTAGCCACTAACATTAGTGAGCTACTATCGGGTCGATCCCTTTCAAGTACAAGGATCCAGGTAGTCCAACCATTGCCTGCACAATAGGACAAGCCGAGATTAGTCGTGCACTTCTTGACTTGGGGGCAAGTATCAACTTGCTTCCATTCTAAGTTTTCAACAACTTGGGTTTGGGCGATCTTAGTCCAACTCGAGTCACTATCCAACTGGCTGACTGTTCAGTAAAAGTCCCAAAGGAGAGATTAATGATGTTCTTATACGGGTCAGGGAGTTTATTTACCCTATCGATTTCATAGTTCTAGAGACACAACCTGTGTCCAACTCCAATCATAGGGCTCAAACTCCTGTTACCTAGGGCGACCATTCCTTACTACTTGCCAATGCCATCATCAATTGTAGGAATGGATCCATGATGTTAACTTTTGGGGACATGACTAGAGAAGTTAATGTCTTCAACCTAGAAAAACAACCTCGTAAGATAAGAGATCAAACATTCGAGGTAAACTTTGTTGAAAACAATTGTGATGAGAGTGAAGATTTAGAAGATGAGTCGCTGTTTCTTAATGAATTATTTAAAAATGAATGTGATTATCTTAATGAGAAGGCATATGTCGGAGATCCTAATGTTAGAGTACCCTTGAAAAAGGGGAAATTTGATTTGAATATCTTCACTTTCGATGAGCCAACCAATAATGTATCGCATGAGGATATAATTCAAGAACCTCCGATTGACATACTCTTTGAAAACCTCTTCGAAAGAAAAATCATGTGTTTGGATGAACCAACTAGGGATCTTTGGTTAATTGCACATTTCTAGGGGAAAGTGTGACCTAAGCTTGAGGAGATATATGGAACTGAGTTAAAATTCCTAGGAATTCATAGTGAGGAAGTTCCAACTGAGAAGTGTGGTGGTGATAAATTTTTGAATAATGATTGTAGCAATATGAGAAAGAACACCTAAGAGGTGAGACTGGGGAGGAAGAAGCTAAAATGACAAAACAAGTGGCCTCCCACTGTGCCCTATAAAGAGGACTCATTGGAATGATGGGAAGAGAGCTAGAGGAATAAGACCGAAAAAGATCTAGGTGTGGGAGAAACTTGATGTTGTACATATTCCTGTAATATATGCACCTCTTTTACATTTCATTTCATGCATGTATACATTTCTTTCATACATTGGGGACAATGCATGAGATAAGTGTGGGGGAGGGTTCTAACATGACGACTATTATAACTTAAAAAAAAAATTGTATATATATAACTTGAAAAAAAAACTTTTTGAAAGGTTAGAACAATATTTTGATATATTTTTTGTAAGAAATTAAGTCAATTTTAAGGAATAGGAAAATCATAATTAGGATTTCTTATACTTGGTCAAAGTCAGATAACTTGTTTGATGTTTAGGGTTAGGAAGAAAATTTGTGAAAGTAATTTAGTCTTGATATTTACCTTGATGAAATATGCACATTAAATACACCTACACACTTAGGGCTTAAAAAATAGAGACTTTTATGCCTTATAATATATATATATATTATTATGAAAAAGAAAAAAATATAAACGAATCTAATTATTGTTAGCTAGGTGCTTTGGCCTAAGCAAGCCTTAGTATTTATGCAAAAGATAATTAGATAAGTTTGAAGAAAAAAAATGTGTTATAAATCCTCTGACTAAGCTGGGTATTTTATTCCTCATGAAGCTTAAGTATTCACGCCTAAAAGGGGTACGTCTTATAAATAAACCTTGGTTTCGTGGCCTTGTCTGCTCGAGTGTTTAAGTCCTTAGGGGTATTTTCTCACCTGGTGCCCTAAAACTGTCCGGTTTGGGTGTCACCGACTGAAGGCTCGTTACATGGGCAGACTAGAAAGCCTAATGAAATTGAGGAATAATTCCACCAAAAATAACTAAGGCATAGAATTTAATGTTAAAGAACCCTTAGTCAACTTCACAGTCACGATGGTGCATACGACTCAGGGTAAATTAATAGACTAGATGAGAAGAACAATTTGACTCCTTACTTTAATTGATGACATGTTTTTGAATAAAGACTGAGTTTCGGAATGAAAAATTTGTATTCCTATAACATATAGATTACTTAAAGCCTTACAAATATACTTCAAATATTTTTTCTTTTAAAAATGCTTTTCGAAAATACTAACTTTTTTCTCTTTCTTTTTGGATTTTGTGGGTGCAATCCACTGAAACCCGTCACGAGACAAAACTCGTCCTCTAGGAGTAACCTAGAGGTTTTAACGGCTTGTGCACATGCTCAGTGCAATCGAGTGACCTGCGAAAGTGGTTCTAATAATGATTAGAATTAGTCTGATGTTTTGCAAGAGGGCGAGCAAAAGATAGTGTGGGTGTGATTAGTCACATATATTGCATATACATTGTCACCTTACCATACTTTTTAGCTAATAAATCCTATTAATAAGTCTTCTTTCTCTTTGTTTAATGTAGGCCCCAGTGCTAAAAGAAAGAAAAGAGAAACAAGCCCACAAGCCCACCAAATTCTGATTTAATTCAGAACAAATTCGAAATGAAGGAATCAGGGCAAAATCTTGGCATATCAAGAGGTTGAGAAGAATCCTCCCTGAATCAAGAAGTTGAAGCCAACAAATTAAAGATCGTTTCGTCAAATCAGGAGCTGAAACAGCAAATCCAACAAGACAAAAGGAAGCACAAACGCACGCCAACCATCACTCCACCTGGATGTGGCCAAGTGGCCACATCCAGGCCGCGGATCCGCGGCCCAAGCCGCGGATCCGCGGCTTGTTGGTAGAGATAAGGGGAGCGTTTGCTCCTCTATCTCCTCACTCCCTGCCCTATGGGTTTTTTGCCTATAAAAGCTTGGGTTGGTACTGAAAATGAGCGAAGACTAGGATTAGAATTTGTATTTATTTTATAAGGATTTAGGCTCTTTGTTAGCTAGCACAAAAGTTGTAATCTTATTTTTTATTTGTAGTCAGTATCAAAACTTGTGAGAGAGAGGAATTGAGTGCTTGTACTTGAAGATTGAAGTGACATCAATACAAGAGTCGAGCCGCTTTTTCTTCCACTTGTAGTAACGGTATGGCTTGCATTATTTATTTGCTTTCTTCTTCGTTTTCCATGAGTAAATAAACTGTTTTCTGGGCTCACTATTGTAACTCTCTCTAGTTCTTCTTCTCCTCTGTTTTTTAAAGAAAAAGACCCAATGAATCATTTGCATGCCTTACTTAAAGCCTTTCTTTTTGAAAGTGTTCTTGAAGGCACATGAGGATGGGTTTGTTGTTAAATTCTTACTTCTTTCATGAACGTTTTTTGAACTGTTTTTACTTCATTCTTGCTTCTTCGCGCTTGATGATTTAATATTCGATTCTAAACGATTTTTCAAAGAAAAGAGTAAACTCTTCCAACTATCTTATGTGCCTTACTTCAAACTTTCTAAAAATCAACTTTAAGTTTGCCTATGATTACTATGAGGCACTTAAGTTTTTAATAGAAGAATGACATATTGAGTAGTAAGATAGTGAGCCTAGATTTTCTTCCTTATTATAATCAACAAAACAATTTTCAAACTTTTTAAATCACCTTCTCCAAAGCCTTTTCTAAAGTTGCAGTTTCTCTTTTAATCATCTCTTTCTTTCCATTCTCTTTCCATAAAAAAAAACGAACACAATTCTTTGTTTTTAAACGATCACCGAAAAGCTTCCATCGCATTCCTCCTCGTGGACATGACCCGTTAGCCACAAGCTACACGGTACATTCTTAAACTCTTTGATTGTTCTTCATTTTAGCAATCACATGAGTAGGAAGAAAAACAACAAGAGGGAAGAAGGCAAGAGAAGAAGTGTTATACTAAAACACGAAAGTAAAAAGCAATTAAAAACACAAAGTAATTGGAAAGAAGAAGAAGAAGTATTACTTGTATTAGATTACCACCTTCAAATACAACTTGAACATACTATCTCTCTTTCACTCTAATGGCTAAACTAAGATAGAAGAAGAAGAAAACAACTACAATCCTAGAAATAAACCAACAACATACTCTAAATTTTGGATATCCCCCTCTTTAGAATCCCAGGGGGTTTTTATAGCTACAGGGGGTATGGTGCACTGAATGGAGGTATGGCCCCTGGCACCACTCGAGTTGGTGCCAGGATGGCCGCGGAACCCGCCCAGGCCGCGATTTCGCGGCCATACTGGCGCCAGGGCTGCAGACTATGCCAGTATGTGTCCTGTTCTCCCGCCTCCACTCCTTTGACTTTTGCTCCAGTTCAACAGATTTGGGTTCAAGTTTGGGCTTTCTCTTTTGGTTTTAAAAATCCTCAAATATGTTAGAGTTTTTGGCCTCTCTTCTTCTTCAAGCCTTGGACCAAGAACAATGAGAAACACCCATTAATAAGCAAATTTTATTAAGATATGTATGCAAATGTGATGAAAAATATGCAAGTATCAATACTAATCACACCCCCACACTTATCTTTTTACTTGTCACGAGCAAAGCAAAAACAAGAAAATTATTAACCACTTTCGCAGGTGACGCGATTGCACTGAGCATGTGCAACAAGCCTTTAACCCTCTAGATATCCCCTAGAGGAGGAGTGTTATCTCCTGAGGGTTTTCAGCAGATTACACCCATAAAATCCAATAATGAAAAATGTTAGTTGTCAACAAACCTCTTTCAAGAAAAAGAACTTCCAATTATCTAAGTAAAAATGACCAAATGATATAAGAATTAGATTTAACCTTCATAAGTCCTCCTATACTTTAGCCTTCATAAAAGAAGAAATAATGGTTTTCCCTTAAATTTAGAAAGATCTTGTACTTCTAACTCATTTTGTTATTTTTTAAATAGATATGCATCATGTGTAAGTGTGATGTGCTTGGGATTTCCTAACTCAACTCTGAATGTTATTTAATTTTATTAAGTTTATCTATATATTTATTCTTGGTTCTTTAGGCTTTCTACTTTACTTGTCTAACACATATCAAATCGATGACTCCCAAACCAGATGGCTTTAGGGCACTAGTGGAAAAGCACCCCTCAGGTCAAACATGCAAGTAAAGTAGGCCACGAAATCAAGACTTATATATATATATATATATATATATATTGGCGTGAGTAATCATGCTTCCTGAGGCACAATTATCTAGCTTAATTAATTTTTTTTTAAGTCAAAGTTGTGTCTCAAAAATCCCAGCGCGTGTGTGATATATGCATATTTTTTAAAGCTAAATAAAAGATGTGAGTTATTTTCCTTATCCCTCCCAACTCTTAGTCAAACCAATGTTACTTTTATTTAGGCTAAAATAAATATTCCTTACTACGGTTCTCTTAATTCTCACAACCTTTGGTATTTTTATAAAGAGTATAAAAATTCTTTTCATTGTAGAGGTCATTCATTTTTTTCTGGGAAAGAAGAAAAGAAGAAAAGAAATTGAATTGGGAAAGAAGAAAAGAAAAGTGAACACCCCTCCACACCTATCTAATGCATTGTCCTCAATGAATGTCATGTAAATATAAATGCAAGAAACAGGGAGAAGAAATGATATCACCGTCTCTGCCGACTTGGCCGGCTGAAGTGCTGGGGCGGCCGAGCGTGAACGCCCGAGCGTCTCCTCAATACGTGTCAGGTAGGTATGTTGTTCATCCATTTGACGTCTGAGTGTAATCTGTCCTTTAAAAATATTTTTCATGCCCTTCCAAATGGAGGACATGAATGCAGTGGAATTAGATGGGGGCGGTTGTCGCCAGAACTCAGGATCATCCTCTTCTTCCATCTGGTCCTCTGAGGAGGACTCAGCTGGGACATCCTCGCCCTGGATATTAGGTGTCCAGATCGAATGCAAACAACTGTTATAGGCGCTGGTGATACGCTCGGGGGAAACGAAGACTCGGTCATACTTAACAAAGGTCTCAGCAGACAAAAAAGTTTCTACATAAGCGAGTCACTAAGATGGGCAGAGAGTACTTGGCTCCCCTAGTCCGTTGAGAGTTGGCCATTGTTGCAGGAGGATGGTGTTTAGACAGACAGTATGTTGCCTCGTCATGAGGTTGTGGATAATCTGTAAGGCAGGTCTGTTAAACGAGGTTGTGTTCTATGCCTAAGATGTTTCTTTCGATCCAAGACCAGCACAATGGATGTTTCTGAAGGTAGTGTTTGCCCGGAGACCACGATTTTGCTCAGTGCACCGTACACCTATCAAAGTTATATACTCATGTAAAGGAAGGGGGCAATGTGCTGATGAGGGGAAGGCACCTGGGTGACTACCTCTATAGCCTCAATGGTGAGCAACAGGTCCCCATTGTCCCCATGGTCTAGGTGGACAGTGATTTGCTTAAGGACTCGATTAATGGAAGCAGTATCTATCCCTGAATAAAAGCTCATCACCAAGTCCTGGCAGTAAAAGTGTCACTATCAGAATTATCGTACACCAACCCATACCACTGTCTCTCATGAATCCTATCTAGGAAAATAGTCCCATAACCCTGAACATCACTTAATAGGCTAGAATAATCTTTCTCAGGAAATATAGTGGGAGCCATAATCTAGATTTGAAAATTTAAGAGAGAGGGTAAAGAATTTGCAAACCTCCCCGGAAACCGTGGGGGGAAACCAACAAAAAATTCCTGGAGTCAATCCAGATAAAGAATCCCAGATCTGGAGGGGAAATTGAGGAGAGCGCAGGATGTAGGCCGAGCAGAGATCTGGCGGCGCGGTCAACTCCACTAGATTGCCGCGTTTCCGCGGCTAGGAAAGGCCAGGCGCGGCTTTCTGGTGGAGGGAGAGAAGAATGTTGGGGGTGGGGGCTGGCGCCTGGGTGCTTTTGCCAGATCTGGAAATGATTTTGGTTTAGAGAAGAGAAGAGGGTAGATATGTATAAATAAACACCAAAAGTTTAAAATTCAAACTTACCCCTAGGTCACAAAAGTATTTACAAGTTTACCAAGGGTATGGTTATTGGAAAGACCTCCTCCTCTCTGTAGGTATTTACAAATGAATCTTTTGTTATTCATATACAATTTTTAGTTATTTATTTATATATATATGTATATATTATACTTTTGTGTGTGTGATGGCCGACAGTCAAGTATATACTGGGTTACAAAGACGCAAGACAACTGCAGCTTGTGACTCCGGCTCAGCAGTCAGAAATGGCTTCAATCTTTGCCTGTTCACCTTGAATTCCTGATTACTTTTTGGATCGAAAATTTTCACAGCACCATGTGGAAAGACAGTACGCACAATGAAGGATCCAGTCCAATGAGTTTTTAGCTTTCCCGCGAAAATGTGAAGCCTAGAATTGTATAGCAGAACCTTGTCTCCCGGAGCAAAGTTTTTCCGGTTGATGATCTGGTCATGAAAATTTTAGTTCTGCTTTTAGTAATCCGTGCATTTTCGTAGGCCTCATTCCGTATCTCCTCTAACTCTGAGATCTGTAATTTCCTCAGTTCACTGGCTTTAGTCAGATAAAATTTAGTTGCTTAATAGCCCACAAAGCTCGGTGTTCTAACTCAACAGGCAGATGACAGGCTTTTCCAAAGACAATTCTGTATGGAGACATCCCCAGGACAGTCTTAAAAGTAGTTCGATAAGCCCATAACGCATCGTTAAGCTTGACCGACCATTCTTTTCAATTTTGTCCCACCGTCTTTTCCAAAATGAGCATGATTTGATGATTAGTCACTTCAACTTGCCTATTTGTTTGAGGATGATACAGAGTGGATAACATGTAATTGATGGAGTATTTCCGCATCAGAGCTTCAAAACTGTATTGCAGAAATGCGACCCATTATCACTAATTATAGCGCGGGGGGTGCCAAAATGGGAGAAGATGTTTTCATTAGAAATTGACATCCACTTTGTTGTCATTGGTCTTAGTTGGCACGGCTTCTACCAATTTCGAGACGTAATCTACTGCAACCAAGATGAACAGGTTGCCAAAGGAATTTGGGAATGGTCCCATGAAGTTAATACCCTAAACATCAAAAATTTCAACTTCTAGTATCGGGTTTAGGGGCATCATGTCTCGTTTCGAAATTCTCCCAGTTTTTTTGACAGTTTTCATACGACTTGCAAAAGTGGAATGTGCCTTTGGACAAAGTGGGCCAGTAGAACCCACTTTGTAAACTTTCTCAGCGATTTGCGGGGACCAAAATGTCCCCCGCATGCAAGTTCATGACAAAAGCTAAGCACACTCCTCTGTTCTTCCTCTGGGATGCATCGTCGAATAATCTGGACGGGACAATACTTAAAAAGATACGGCTCTTCTCAGAAGAAGTACCGTACTTGGGCAAAGAAATAACACTGGTCTTGCTTTGTCCAGTCAGCGGGTAATTGTCCAGTGGCCAGGTAATTGACTATGTCCGCATATCAGGGTTTCTTGAAAATGGCCAGGATGTGCTCATCTGGGAAATTCTCGTTGATCGGAGCTTGTATGATAGGTGCGTTCAGAATTCATGATAGATGATCAGCGACCACATTTTCTATACCTCGTTTATCTCGAATTTCTAGGTCAAATTCTTGAAGCAAAAGGATCCACCGAATCAGTCGGGCTTTTGCTTCCTTCTTGGTTATGAAATATTTTAGTGTCGAGTGATCCCTGAAAATCACTATCTTTGATCCTAACAAGTAGGGCCAAAACTTCTCTAACGTAAAGACAACGGCCAAGAATCCTTCTCGGTCGTTGTATAATTCTATTGGCATCATTCAAGGTCTACTCGAGTAGTAAATCACGTGCTGCATATTGTCGATGCGCTATCCTAGAACAGCGCCAATAGCAAAATCAGAGGCATCGCACATGATTTCAAACGGTTGTGCCGAATTATGAGCAGAAATTATAGGCACAGAAATAAGTTCTTACTTAAGCTTCCCCCATGACTTGAAATATTCATCGTTAAATTCAAAGGGCACGTCCTTTGCGAGCAGATTGGTTAAGGGCCTGCGATCTTACTAAAATCCTTAATGAACCGTCGGTAGAACCCAGTATGCCCTAGAAAGGATCTGTCACGCCCCGCTTCCCAAAATACGCTGGAGCGGAGACGCGACACGAGTCGGCGACTGCTGCGCTGGGGTTATTGGCGGCTGAAGATGATAGGTTTAGGGATTAGGTTAGAGTTAGATTAGGTTTAGAATTAGGATTATATATAAGGGTATTGGGTTATGGGTTTTGGGTTAGATCCAAATAGAGTAATGGGTAAGATTAGGAATGGGTTTGGGTAGTGGGTCTATGGTAGTGGGTATGGATGGGTAGGAACAAGAATACAAGGGAAAGGAATAATGCTACTACTAATTAAACATAATAATCGGAACAACTATAGCAATAGAAATAAAGAAATTAACAACATCACTAATAATACTTATATTAAAATAAATAAAATAATGGTAGCACTAATAATAATAATAAAAATAATTAACAACGAAATGATAATAGAATATCCACTACCAATAATATCAATCAATATTCGTAATAGCAACAAATAATCATAATAAAATATTGATAATAGAAATAACTATTATAATATTAACAACTAATGGAAATGAAATTATAATAATTTAGCAAGAGAAATGTCAATGATAATAGTGATAAACATAAAATCCAAATTACCATTTACCTTCTCAAAAGAATTCCCATATTTAATAATAGAAATAATCTCAAGGAGGAAAATAATAAATCAAGTTGATGAAATAAAAATAATCAGTAATTCGAAATAAATACTTTTAGAAAAATGAAAATACTGTATTATTAGCTAGGGATCTTACACTCTACCCACTTATTAAAATTCGTCCCCGAAATTCAAATAAAGCAGGAATGGTAAAAAGAATCCCAAAATCAAAGGAAAGGACAAACAAACTTCACATCACTTCTCTGCACATCATAAATCCACCACACTTCCGCTGCGCACTCTGATACACGCCACCGGCTTCAGTATGAAGTAACCCAATCCCAAGAGATAAAATCAAGAAATAGAACCAAGAAGGATGGCAAGAAGCAAGATGAAGATACAGATCACTCAAAAATAGAGTAGAAATCAAGGATACCAAAAGATCAAAGATGAGGATTTTCCAAAGGAAGGACGTTCAATTCCAAATGGACAGAATATCATAATGGATAGTATATGTATATTGCAGTATTAACATAACTGTCTCAGGTTACAGGTAGGAACTAGGTTCTCTCTTGCGAAACAAAAGTCAAAATTCAACATCGCAAGTCGAAACCTAGGCTCTGATACCAAGAAAACCCTGTCACGCCCCGCTTCCCAAAATACGCTGGAGCGGAGACGCGACACGAGTCGGCGACTGCTGCGCTGGGTTATTGGCGGCTGAAGATGATAGGTTTAGGGATTAGGTTAGAGTTAGATTAGGTTAGAATTAGGATTATATATAAGGGTATTGGTTATGGGTTTTGGGTTAGATCCAAATAGAGTAATGGGTAAGATTAGGAATGGGTTTGGGTAGTGGGTCTATGGTAGTGGGTATGGATTGGTAGGAACAAGAATACAAGGGAAAGGAATAATGCTACTACTAATTAAACATAATAATCGGAACAACTATAGCAATAGAAATAAAGAAATTAACAACATCACTAATAATACTAATATTAAAATAAATAAAATAATGGTAGCACTAATAATAATAATAAAAATAATTAACAACGAAAATAATAGAATATCCACTACCAATAATATCAATCAATATTCGTAATAGCAACAAATAATCATAATAAAATATTGATAATAGAAATAACTATTATAATATTAACAACTAATGGAAATGAAATAATAATAATTTAGCAAGAGAAATGTCAATGATAAATAGTGATAAACATAAAATCCAAATTACCATTTACCTTCTCAAAAGAATTCCATATTTAATAATAGAAATAATCTCAAGGAGGAAAATAATAAATCAAGTTGATGAAATAAAAATAATCAGTAATTCGAAATAAATACTTTTAGAAAAATGAAAATACTGTATTACTAGCTAGGGATCTTACAGGATCTAATATCCTTAATGCTTTTAGGTGGTGGAAGCTTAGCAATCACTTATACTTTAGCGTTGTCCACTTCAATTCCTCTCCTAGAAATATCATGGCCTAAGACAATCCCCTGTCTCACCATGAAGTGACATTTCTCCCAGTTCTGAGTTAGGTTCCTTTCCTAGCATCTTTGCAGAACCATCTCAAGATGATGAAGACATTGTTCAAATGAATCTCTGTAGATGGAGAAGTCATCCATGGAAATCTCAAGAAAACATTCCACCATGTCAGAGAACAAACTAAGCATGCACCGTTGAATGTCGCAAGAGCATTGCATAATCCAAAGGGCATGCGTTGATAAGCGAAAGTTCCAAATGGGCAGGTGAACGTGGTCTTTTCCTAGTCTTCTACAGCAATGGAGATTTGATTGTAGCCCGAGTACCCATCCAGGAAGCAATAGTATTCATGTCCAGCCAAGCGTTCAAGCATTTGGTCGATGAAGGGTAGCGGAAAGTGGTCTTTACGGGTGGCTGCATTCAACTTTCTATAGTCAATGCAAACACGAACCTTAGTAGGCAGTCTTGTTTGTACCAACTCTTTTTGTTCATTTTCAACCACCATAAAGCCAACTTTCTTCGGGCCGCATGAATAGGGCTAACCATTGGCTATCAGAAATAGGATAAATGATCCCATTATCTAATAGTTTCAAAATTTCTGCTTTTACTGCCTCTTACATGAGTGGGTTAAGCCTGCGTTGGGGGTCCCTCCTGGGAGTTGCTTCATCAGTGAAATAGGTACTATGTTGAACTATTGTTGGACTTATCCCTTTGATATCCTTCATCGTTCATCCAATGGCTTCCCTAAGTCTCTTCAGAATAGACATTATGTTGTCCTCTTGTTGCTCAGTCAGGTGGGATGCTATGATGACTGGCAGGGTTTCTCTTTTCCCCAGGTTGGCGTACTTGGGGTGTTCAGGTAAGGCTTTTAGCTCTAGGGAAGGTGTTGATTCATTAGAGGTGATATCCAAACTTACATTCCCGTGATGAGGTACACTTGGGCTTGATGCCCAGTCCACTGCCGAATCGACGATCAGGTCTAGATTAAAATCCTCAGACTCCAAATCAAACTCTCCCTTCGTTCTATCTCCATGCTTTCTTCATGCTCACTGGTCAGATTTTCAATGGAATTGACCTCAAAAGTCTGATCATTGATATCCCTGGGTTGTCTTCTAAGATTGAAGACATTGACTTCCTTCGACATGTCCCTAAAGGTCAATCGCATAGACCCGTTCCTTCAGTTGATTATGGCATTGGCTGTAGCAAGGAATGGGCGCCCTAAGATGACTGGAGTTTGAGACCGTGAATTTGACACAGGTTGGGTCTCAAGCACAATGAAGTCAACGGGGTAGATGAAATCCTCGAGCCGGATGAGACATCTGTGATTTCCCCCTGGGGATTTCACAGATCGGTCAGCCAACTGAATGGTGACTCGAGTTGGACTTAGCTCGCCCAACCCAAGTTGTTGGTATACTGAGAGAGGTAGCAAGTTGATACTTGCTCCCAGGTCAAGTAGTGCTCTGCTAATTTCTATTTGTCCTATGGTGCAGGAAATTATAGGACATCTGGGATCCTTATATTTCACTGGAATGGGACCAGACAGAATTTCGCTTATATTGGTTGCCAAGAACACTTTCTGGGCACATTTGTCTTTCTCTTCTTCATACACATATCCTTAAGAAATTTGGTATAAGCTGGGACTTGTTGGATAGCGTCAAGAAGAGACACATTCAGTTTGACCTGGTTAAACATCTCAAGTATCTTCTCCATGTGCATATCCTTATTATTATTCCTTAGCCTATTGGGAAAGGGTGCTACAGACTTTGAACTTGTTCAGCAGCTTTGTCCTCGTCAGATGTTTGTGGAGCAGATCGGGAGGAACCAGCAGAGGTGGGGCAGGAGTAAGATTGATGTGGATAAGATTTTTCTATTGGTAGACTTGGTTGTCCACCTTCTTTCCAGATCGAAGTGTGTGAACAGCATTGCATTAGTTGATCGAAGGATCCTGAATTTCATATGCTTGATTAGAGTTTTTAGGGTTAACTAGCGGCTGACTAGGTAAAGTACCCTTTTGTCTTTCACTTAGAGAGCTAGCTAATTGGCTCATCTGCATTTCTAATCTCTATATGGCCTATGAATGGTTGTTCAGTGTTTATCCCTGATTTTGCATGAAAGCGGATTGGGACTTTATAAAAGCTTCCATGCTCTCCTCTAATTTATTGAATTTCTTTTCCATTGGTGAACTTTAGGAGGAGAAAGATGGAGCTTAACTGGAAAAATTTGGTGGAGGATTGGGATGCTGAAAATTGTTGGAGAAATTAGGCCTGGAAGGATTGTTCTGGGTCCAAGAGAAATTTGGGTGATTTCTCCAACCGGGATTGTATGTTTGGAGTAAGGATTATACAACGGCCATGAGTAGGCCGGGTTCAGGTTTTTTGGTGGCACTTGCTGGGTAAGAAAAATATGGCACTCTTCAAAGACATGATTCGGTGCCTTACAGTATGAACAACCCTGATTATGAATTGGTGGTGGGTTAATTTGGTTGACATTGGCTGGCTCTTTTATTTCTAGAGCCTCTATTCTCCTCATTATGGTTGCAATCTTAGTTTCTACAGTTATGGATGATTTTAGAGATAGGAGCCCTCCTCTTGAAGCTATAGATTGTGAATTCCTTGATTTTTCTGAGGCTGGCTCCCATTGTAGGGTTTTCTTAGGTAAATCCTCAAATAAATCCCAACCCTGATTCTCATCCTTCTGCAAGAACCCTCCCTGACACATGGTTTCTAACAAGATTTTTGTTTGATAATCTAAACCATCGTAGAGAATCTGGCACTGACGCCATTTCTCCACACCGTGATGAGGGCACTGAGCTAGGAGATCTTTGAATCGCTCAAAGTATCTCCAAATGGTTCGCTCGATTCTTACCTAAGCTGCATGATATTCTTCCTCATGAGGCCAGTTTTGTGAATTGGGTAGAATTTCTTTAAGAAGGCCTTAACAAAATCATCCTACGTTGTAACTGAATCTGCCGCCAAACTGTACTACCATTTCTTAGCTAGGTCCTTTAGGAAAAAGGGAATGAAACGTAACCTAACGCATCGTCTCCTAGCTGGGGAATACGCATCTTGAGGCACACTTATTCAAATTCTCTAACAAAGAAGTATGCATCCTCCGATTCTAAATCATGAAACTTAGGAAGAGTGTTGATGAATTGAGGCTTTAATTCAAAGTTATTTCCATTTGCCTCAGGCAGTTTTAGACAAGATGGTAATGAGGTTCTGATCGGGTAAAACCTGTCCTTAAGTGACGCCATCACCGATTTTGGATGCAAGGGTAGAGAAGTATTTCTGGTTAATCTGAAAGTTACAGGATCTCTCGCCCACTCTTGCATGCAGCATACCACAAACAATGTAAAGGCAACAAACAATCGAAAAGAATAAAAAACAAATAAGAGAAAGGAAAAACAATCACAAAGCCTTAGTCTAAGATACTTGGACCTAGACGACTCCTAACTGGTCGATTCTTCGGGGGAGGTTGTTGCAGGAACTCGACTACAAGCTAATCGACCAGGAAAGGGAAAAACTCGGTGGGAGGTATCTGAGCGTGAGTCACGGACCTTAATTACGCCAAACCACGGAGCTTTTGAGACTTTGCCTCTCAATCCACTTGCCTTAGACACCGATTTTGCAAGAGCATAGTTCTTGCAATTTTCACCCTCGATTAATCTCTTAATGAGTCCAAGATGTCCCTAGGGCCAACGTCTATCAATTTTTAGTTAAGGCTCGGGTTATGTGAGTGCACTTGGAGATGGTTTTTGGGCTAAGGAAGGGTGAAGAAATCCCCACCTTATCTTGTTTATTTGAGATTTTGCCCTTAATGTCAATTGTGTAAGTGTACAGTTTATTCACAACAAGATAACACTTAAAGCGATAAATCACTCCAAAATGTTAGTCCTATTCTATATGAATGCACACGTACCTTTTTTCCAGCACACTTCAATAGAAATTAAAATGTATTGAAATAGACACGTGCCCTAAATGAAAGAGTCTAATTCAAATTTCAATTAAGCAACAAGTGGATTTTTGTTGAGTTTATTACACATGTATAAGGTGAAGCATTCAAGGGAATTAAAAACTTTGAGAAAACAATTTGAGCGGTTCTCGGCAACCCTGCAGAAGAGTTTGTTAGTACTTCAATCGGAGAAACGCTTTTACACGAATATTCTGAGCGCAAATGAATCCTCGTGCAACGTCTTTGGCCACCACTTTCACTTAAAGTGATAATGAGCTCCTTGGTACTTCTCCTAGACACAAGAACAAAAAAAAAATCTTTAGTATTGAACAATAAAGTCGTCCCCCCGGCAACAGCGCCAAAATTTGATCGCCAAAAAGCAAGCACAAAAATATGTAAAGGAATATGGGTCGATGTTACTGCTTTTGGGATTCATCCGTAGTAGCAAAGTGGCTCTACGGCCCGTATCCACAAAGAGAGAGAGCGATGAAAGCTTGATGCGTCTTCTTTATTGAAAAAAAGAGAAAGTTCTTTGTTTCAAATAAAGAATTTGAAAATGAAAACAAGTTGGTTTCAAGAATTGTGTGGTGGTTTGTAAAAGTGGATTTTCTTAATGGTAAAAACGCATGGCTAACTATCTACTAAGTGCTCCCACTAATCTCTAACTTCTTGAAGATGTAGCCTCATGATGGATCATAGGCAAGCATAACCCTTATGCATAGGAACTATTCACGTGAAAATCGAGTGAAAGTTCTTCCTTTAAGTTAGCTTTACATGATAAAAACTTGAACATTCCCTTATCAAGATCCAATAGAAGGCGAGAATAAGGGAAGAAACAAGTGCACTAATGGTATCGGCAAAGCTAAAAAGAATATCTCTAACTTACAAAAACAAGTAAAGATTACAATCTATAGATCATCAAAAACACGTTAAGTATGAAATATAAGAAAAGGGATACTTGAAGTAAGTTAGAGTTAGAACCCTTGTCTTAAGATGTCATAACTTTTATTTACACAAGGCTTTGTTTGACACTATTGACTCATTTGGGTTATGAATCAAGTTGTTAAAAATTAGTGGGTTAGTAGTTAGTTAGCCATGCAATGGGAAAATTAGCAAGACATGAGTAGGGAAAAAAATAATAAGAGAGAAGTAGGCAAGAGAAGAAGTATTATACTAAAACACGAAAGTAAAAAGCAATTGAAAACACAAAGTAATTGGAAAGAAGAAGGAGAAGTATTACTTGTATTAGATTGCCACCTTCACATGCAACTTGTACACACTCTCTCTTTCACTTTAATGGCTAAACTAAGCTAGAAGAAGATGAAAACAGCTACAATCCTAGAAACAAACAACAACAAACTCTAAAATCTGGATATCCCCTCTTCAGAACCCAGGGGGGTTTATAGCTACAGGGGGTATGGTGCACTGAATGGAGCGTATGGCCCCTGGCATCACTCAAGTGGTGCTAGGATGGCCGCGGAAACCCGGTCCAGGCCGCGAAAACCCGGCCATACTTGCACCAGTCTGCTGGCGCCAGACTGGTGCCAGTATGGGTGCCCTGCTGCATCCTCCACTCCTTTGACTTTTGCTCCCAGGTTCAGCAGGTTTGGGCTTCAAGTTTGGGCTTCTCTTTTGGTTCTAAAAATCCTCAAATATGTTGGATTTTTTGGGCCTCTCTTCTTCTTCAAGCCATGGACCTAGAAATAAGGAGAAACACCCATTAATAAACAGATTTTTACTAAGATAAGAATGCAAATGTGATGAAAAATATGCAAGTATCAAAACTAATCACACTTCACTGCCTCCAATGACCCCTCTCAAGATCGTACATATATCTGCTAACCATTGAGACAGCTTGTGATAAGTCGGACATTGTGCACACTATTACATATATTAAACTACCAACTGCGCAAGTATAGGGCACGTAAGTTATGTACTCACGCTCTTCAATAGTAATAGAAGATATAGTAGCTTTTAACTTGAAATGGGAAGTCAATGGTGTACTTACAGACTTTGTATCATCATTGATGTTGAACTTCTGAAGTACCTTCTTCAAATACCCTTCTATGTCAAGCTAGCCTTTTCTCTCTTCCAGTCTCGCTCAATCATCATGTTTAACATCTTCTTTGCTTCACGTAGATCCTTCATCTCGAATTTAAAAGACAAGTCTTTCTTCAATTTATTTACAGATCTTCTTTTAGAAGCGATGAGCATATCATCCACATACAAGAGTCAATAGATGTCCTCACTACCAATTAGTTTATTGTAATACACACATGGGTCATAATGGCTTTGTGTGTGCCTTTTCCCTCTTATGAAATAGTCAAAGTGCTTGTACCACTACCTTGGATATTACTTTCATCCATACAATGATTTTTTCAATTTGCATACCATATTCTCCTTTCCTGCCGTTTTGAACCCCGACGGCTGAGACATATAGATCTCCTTTTCAAGATCGCCATGGAGAAAGGCGGTCTTCACATTGAGCTGATCAAGTTCTAACTTGTACTGTGCTACCAGTGCCAACAAAATCCGAGTAGATGAGTGTTTTACAACAGGTGAGAATACCTCGTTGTAGTCAATGCCTTCTCGTTGAGAATAGCCTTTAGCTACCATCTGACTTTGTAGTGTATAGTATCACCATCTGAAGATTGTTATTTCTTTACAAATACCCACTTACAACTGATCGCCTTCTTTCCCTTGGGTAATTCTGACAGTTCCCAAGTATCGTTCTTATGTAGAGAACTCATATCTTCCATAATGGCATCCTTCCTCATCGTTGACTCCAAACTGATTTCAACTTCCCTGTGTAGAGGGGATTGCCTATTCAACAACTGGGAGAGCATAAGTTACAATCATGTTAGTAGTTAGCCAACCGGGCTTACGTAGATTTCTCCGAGTTCTTCCAATTGCAATGGATTCTTGGACATTACTCATAGCATGTTCTTGATCCTCATCATTATCAGTATCCTGTTCGGCTACCTGATCACCTCTCTGTGTCACCGAGGGTATAACCTGAAATGATTCTGATCTTTCTAGAGACGGTGAAGTGGCATCACTCTCCACCTGCTGTAATATGTTACTGGTTGTCTGACTCTCCACTGTAGACTGTCTAAAAATCATTGAAGACAAGTCATCAGATAATAGAATCTATGCTTCAGACGCAAGGCTAATCAAAGCCAAGACGCAGGGCTCGAAACTCGCGTCTCAACACCACTACAATGCCAAGACGCAGAGCTCAAAGCCCGCATCTCAGTACCACTTTAGTGCTCAGGCACACAGCTTGAAGCCCGCATCTCAAACGCGAAGCTCGAGGCTAATACCACATCAACGAAAAAACACAGAGTTGGAGGCTCGCGTTTCAACACCACTATGACGCCCAAAATGCGGAGCTCAAGACCCGTGTCCAGCGTTACCTCAACGGCTAAACGCAGAGCTGAAGCCCATATTTCAACTGGAGAAGAGCCCTGCATCTTAGTTATAACTACCCCCATTACTGGGTCAAGTACTGCCCACGTAATGAGGGAAGTTAACCCTCATTATGGAGGATTTTTAGGGGACAGTATTACCCCTATAATCCCTATAAATAGCTTAGTTTGCTATTGAAGAGGGGTCAGAGTTTTTAGCTGAGGAAGATTAGATTTATAAAGAGTTCGACTCTTCTACCATCTTGTTGAGTTCAAGTTATTGCCCAAGTCTCTTTGAGATTTCATTGGATAGGAGCTATGCTACTCCATCTGTGATCCAAGGAGAAGAGTTCCAGAAGAGCTTGACGTTCACCCGGTAAATGAAAACAAGAATCACTTTCCATCTCTATATAAAGAACCCAGCCTTAAACAAAGAGAAGATCTGAGCTTGAGTGTATTCTCTTTCTTGTAGTTAGAATTTTTGAGTTGTTGTAATTTTCAAATTTCCTCCTTGTACAAGAGATGGTGACTCGGCTGGGGACTATTTTCTCCACTGATGAGCAAGTTGTGGCGCAAGGTGACATCACCTTCATGGAAAAAAAACGATCGAGTCACTTGTCGTGGAATTCGACCAGACAAAGTATGAGAAGTTCCTCTCTCCTGGCTCCAAGAGCCCCAGAGTGACGCGGCAATACCGCAGGGTCTTCTCAGAGATCCGCTCCTAAGTCTCTTCAGAGACTTCCCTAAAGATCGCCTACGCAAACAGGGCCATTTCTGGCCGCGTGGCCCGCGTCAACGTCTCCCACGAGACCCGCGAGGCCAACGTCGTTGAAGGCCAATCTTGTCATGCCTCTCCTCTCAACATTTCTCAGCTCCAGGTTACCGGGGGTTCCCAATAACCCGTGAAGCGTAACCAAAATATTGAACATCGACAACAGATACAAGAAGCTGAAAAAACCATCTGTCCAGCAGATACAGGGCGCGAGGCTCAGACTTGCGTCTCTTCTGAACCACATCAGATGCGTGAAGTCTGCGTCTGGATACCAAAATGTAGAGCTTAAGAGGCTTGTGTTTCTGAGGCTTCACCTCACAGACTCGATGTTCAGCAACACAAGGTCTGTTTCTCTTCTCATTGACACAAGACCCGCGTCCCTGCGAACACATAAGTCCACATTTCTCAGGTGTCGCCATACAAACGCGACAATCAGCAATGCGAGGTCCGCGTTTCTTCTCAGCGAAGGCACGAGACCAGCGTCAAAGCCAAAACGCGAGAGCCGCATTTGTTCTACAGAACGTGAACTCCACATTTTTGAACCTTGCATCACTGAAACTTGCAAGGTTAACATTCACTCTCCAACGGCTAAATTCAGAAGGGAGCTGAAAAGTCCTCGTCCTCAGAGACTCGAGACTGGTCTCTTCGATCCCCCTCCAACGAATCTAAGGGACTACTTGACAAAGAAGAGGAGTGTTCATCAAATCACTCCATAATGCTACTATGAACGGCTCATCACAGTGGTGCTCTCTGAATGCCACTGCAGCTCGCATGTAAGAAAGCAGTCGGTGTTCAACCGGTTATCGTCTACGTTAGTTTCCCGCTTGGCCAAAAGGCGTTGCTCCCATACAGGGAGAACCTTCTATGATGTGGAGTACCTTCAAGTTACTACGAATATGGTGGGTCCAAGTGCTACGCTAAGCAGAACTAAGGGGAAGCAGCCAATAGTCAGCTCCGACAGCCTGACACCGAGCTGGAAGGAGTGTACTGGCATACCCGCACTCAGACTGGTGTAATAGCCCTGGTGGACTATAGTGCCTTAGCCCAGGCATCGAAGTAAGCGAGTCATGCTCTGCCTTCGCAGAATCACAGGCCTTAAACTCTTTGGGAGAGAAAGAAGCCTTTGCATATATGACAAGCACTCCTGAAGAAATGGCCAGGCACTTTGAACAGCAAGCCCAGGCCCAGAGGAGAAGCTCGAGATGATTTTGTTCTTAACAAGAATCTATCGATAGTCTCAAGCAGATGCTTTCGCAATTGCTTGAGGATAAAAAAGAAGAAGTCTAAAGCCAAGACTCCTTCCAAGATGTCTAAAGGCAAATAGAAGGAAGGGGAAAGCTCGTCTTCTGCACATACTGAAGAGGAGGAGCGTTCTAATTCTGAGTCATCAAAGCCTCCATCTGAAGAGGAAGAAAACTTAGAGAATACGAGTATTCATTCTAAAAGGATGAGTTAACTGGAACGTTGTCTTAAAGCCCTCGCCAGTTGGAAAGGCCTCCAAGAAGCAGGAGTGGTCTGACCATACCCCGGTGAGTGGGATCTTGTCCTATACCCTCCTAAGTTCAAAGCTCTGACCCTAAGGCCTTCCATGGCAAGGGGTCACCGAACCAGCACATAAACTACTTCAAGTCTCAGACAGATAATGTAGTATCAAATGATACCATCTTGGCACGTTGGTTCATCGGCACCCTGAAGAGGATTGCTTTTGAATGGTTCATGAAGCTCCCAGAAGGCTCCATCAAGAACTGGGGTGATCTGGAGAAACTTTTCCTTACACGCTTCTTCGAAGATGACTCAGAGATTGCCATGCCAACTCTCCTGGCAACGAGGCAACAGAAAAGAGATTCAGTTAAAATATTTGTGGAGAGATTCCAGAATATGGCACTCCGATGTCCTAGGGGTATGACCCAGGACACCCTGGTGGAAACATGCTGCCACAATTTGCAAACCTTACTCCTAGCTCAAATTGGAGCATCTGAAAGCCTACCTCGGAGCAGTTGATCCAGCAAGGCGAGGCAGAAGAGATTGTCGCCAGGGTTAAGGCAGAAGAAAACAAGCCCACACCCAAGAAGTCGACACACGCGCGCCAGAAGCGCCTTTCTAAGCTAAAAGGAAGGACACACTAACGACAGAGATGAAGTATCCCTCTAAGCTCCAACCAGCTAGAGGGGGTAGCTCTTCAAGTCAGCCATGCGCCAACAAGTAGTACTCCTTCAAAGACGAGCATGTCAATTCGTTGTTCAAATTATTCAACAATAGCAACAGACTGAAACTTCTTGAAGTTAGACGTCCTGAGGAGGTGAGCAAGACCGACAACCCAATAATTGCTTGTACCATAAGATGTTGGGGCACCCTTCCAAAAGTTGTTATATCTTTAAAGACATTCTCCAAGATTTGATTGATGCTGAGGTGCTCAAGCTCCACCCAGAGCAGAAGAAAGTGACAGCAACATGACGTCATTCCTGCAGATTGGGGAATAGCCTCAAACGCCAGTTAGAATAGTTCCCATCCCGAAAGGGGAACTAAGAATGGTCAATACAAATCCACACCATCAGTGGGAGAAAAGTCTCATACCTGTTCCTACTCATCAAGGAGAGATCATGTGGATTCATCCCGATCTCGTAGAAGGCCAACAGTGAACTACTGTTGCCAACAAGAGGTCCAGGGGCAAAGCAAAAGCTTCGCCTTGCAATGTGGTGTGTGCTTCTCCCGGGAAGCAAAAACCGAGTTCCCTCGCTAACTACTTCGAAGGAATCGTCCTTGCTGCAGAACCGAATGCACCGCTCGTGGCAGGGACTCGCTCGGGTCAGTCATACTTGAAGAAGTACGTTGAAATGGTGGCAAATCTGCCTAAACCGACCCCAGAGCCAACCAAGCAATCCACGAAGCAACGCGTGGAGAAGAAAAGCTTTGGTATGCCAAAACTCTACCAAAAGAGAAAGCAGAGGAATTTTCAGCACCTTATCGCTTTGATGTTTTGGCTCAACTGGCCAACATACCGGACAGGATTACTCTCTATAAGCTCCTAAGACTATTCAAGTCAACAAGGGAAGCTCTGAGACAAGCTTTAGCTGATGCTGAGGCCTTCATGGCCCGGATTCTGGCTAAACCAAAGAAGAAAGATGAAAAAAACAGTCTCCATACCTCTCAACATGTCCCTTGCATAATCTTCACTCCTGATGACATGCAGATTAAGGGTAAATATGATAGGCCCCTGTACTTCACAGGGTATATTGGATCATCTGAACTGAGCCGCATTTAGGTAGATTCAGGATCCGTGTTGAGCATCATGCCCCACTGGGTCATGCAGCACTTGGGAATCCCCACCAACGATTAAGCACCACTCAAACTACCATTTACGGCTTCAACGCTAATGGTACGTGCCTAATGGGAAAGATTAAACTCAAATACCAGATCGGGGACCTAAGATTCGCGGTGACGTGTTGTGTTATTGATGCCAACACTTCGTCTAATTTGCTGCTGGGACGACCATGGATTCATCGCAACTCTATCGTCCCCTCTACTCTCCATCAAGTCATGAAGTATGTTGACGGAGATGGAAAAGTCTGAATGTTGATCGCTGAATGGCATCCGTTCAAGGGGGTAGAGAACTACTTCACAGACTTTCTCCTGTACCAGGATTCTCTGAAAACAGACGAGAATCCCCAGCCAGAGGAACACGACTCTGGTAACGAAGCTGATATCGAGCCAGAGCAGAAGAAGAATGTCTTTGGGAGGTGAATCCACTTGTAACAAGCGTTAATAAGCTCGATGTCAATAACACTGCCAATGATGTAGGCAAGTGGTACATTAATGAAGAGTTAGATTTGGCTTATTTTTCTATGTTTGCTTATGATTTTGTGCCATCAAATACTAGTACTAATGTAGATGATTACCCCTGATCGGCAATAGATGCCCTAACATCATTGCATGTACCATTGAGACCATCTCTCACGGCATATCAAAGCATCAATGATGTACAAGGATCCTTCTTCGAGGTCCTGGCAAGAAGCAAAGGTCAAAAACTGATCCTTTTTGGAAGAATCGAGAGCAAACCAACGATTTATGAAGACTCAAAAAGCGAGACTGAACTCCCTCAGTTCTCTCATTACGAGCCAAATGTACTCAGAATGATAGAGAACATGGGGTATGACCATAAATGGTCTTGGCTTGAACTTTGGTAAAGGAGGCGAACATTGCTTTAATCCTTCGTTCCAAAAGGGAAAGTCCCTGATTATTATCACCAGACTTAGAGGGGTTCAGGCTATGTGTCAACTCCAATCTCGTCAGTCTCTGAATCTGAATCATAATGACTTGTCAAGCACATCATCGTGGGAGTCAGATGTCAGTATTGGCAATATTTTCAAAGACCTTTCGCTAAATATGGTTTCAAGAAGCCACCCAGAAGATGGAGATGAAGAAATGATCCAGTCAGATATAGACCCTTAGATAAAACACTTAAATACTCTCTGGGATATTCGCTTTGAACAATGCGAACCACCCACAAAGGCTAAGGTAACCTAGATTAATCTGGGAGATGAGGCCAATCTTAAGCCCATCTTTATAAGTGAAAGCTTATTACCTCCTGAAAAGAAAGATCTAATATCTCTCGTGCGAGAGTATATAAATGTTTTCGCTTAAAACTACGAGGATATGACAAGGCTCGACCCTCAGGTGGCTATGCATCCCCTCAACATCAATCCCGACGTGAAGCCCGTCAAGCAATAGCAATGATGGTTCCGCCTAGAGATAATGGAAGCGATGCAGTCAGAAGTTAAGAAACTTATAGACTCTAGTTTCATCAGGAAAGAATAACACCCTGATTGGGGACTGATATCATCCCCGTCACCAAGAAGAATTGGAAGATCTGAGTTTGCATTGATTTTTGTGATCTAAATAAGGTGTGTCCTAAAGATGAGTTCCCCCTTCCAATCACGGATGTAATGATCGACAACACGTGTGGATTTGAATGGATGTCCTTCATGGATGGATTCTCTGGATACAATCAAATTAAGTTGTACGCTGACGACGAGAAGCATACATTCTTCAGGACACTACTAGAGGTGTACTGCTATATTATGATGCCCTTCGGATTGAAAAATGCGGGGGCGACATACCAGAGAGTTATGAATGCAATTTTCCACGAGTATATACCCAAAACAGTGAAATGCTACGTAGACGATATTACAGTGAAAAGCCGTGCCAAAGGTGATCACATAGTAGATCTAAAAACAGTATTCGATATCATATGGGTGCTTCAATTGAAGATAAATCCCACCAAATCCTTGTTGGGGATAGCCAGCGGTAAATTCCTCGGGTTTGTCGTGACATCCAAAGGAATCCACCTCGACCCAGAGAAAGTCCACCCCATCCAAGAAATGCAACCTTCAAGGAACCTTAGAGAGCTTAAAGGATTGCAAGGGCAACTAGCATATATCCAAAGGTTTATCTCAAATCTCTCAAACGATGCCAACCCTTCACCAAATTGATAAAGAAGGGTGTTTCATTCATCTGGGATGATGCTTGCCAACAAGCGTTCGAGGAAATCAAGTGGTACCTCACACATCCACCTGTCCTTACAACTCTGGTATCAGAAAAATATTTTCTGGTATACGTTCGAGGTATAAATCATTCTCTAGGAGCTTTGCTAGCCCAGAATAATGATCAGGGACATGAGCAGGCAATCTATTACCTGAGTAGAACCATGATCGGAGCTGAACATCGATACAACCTGATCAAGAAGGAATGCTTGGCATTGGTGTTCGCCGTCCAGAAGATGCGATACTACCTGATAGGTCAAACCATATATGTCATATCAAAAGTCAATCCTTTAGAATTGCTTATGATGAATCCATCATCACTGAATGGTCGATTAGCAAAATGGGCCATATTGCTCTCCCAATACGAGATGCAATTCCTGCCACAGAAAGCCGTGAAGGGACAGGCAATGGCAGACTTCTTAGCTGAGCATCCAGGTCTAAGAATGACTAAACTTTATGAAGATCTCCCAGATGAGATTGCCAAGGCTTGCATGAGCCAGACATCTTTCGAAGAACGGGTGTGGCAACTCTTCTTCGACGGCACATCAAGAACGGGTCCACAAGGAAATATTATGACAGGAGTGGGGGCAGTACTTGTCTCCCTACAAAACTATGTAATCCCTGATGTATTCTCATTAACTGAGTCGTGTTCTAACAATGTAGTGGAATACAATGCTCTCTTGATCGGGATACAAATCGCCGATAAGATTGATGTTAAAAATCTCGAAGTGTACGGTGATTCAAAGCTCATCATTAATCAGGTTTGCGGAGAGTATGAAGTCAGACATGAAGACTTAGTACCTTATCACAATATAGCCATTCACATGACAGAGAGGTTTAGAAACTTCTACATTGACCATGTACCTCACCGGCAAAATGCGCATGTAGATGCACTGTCATCCCTCGCCGCTTCCTTAGCCCTTCCAGGTAGAGCGGCAGAGAAAGTACTCGTCTACAGCCATGACTTGTACTGTCTGAAGCTCGTTCTTGAAGATGATCAAACTCCAACAAGAAACCATCAAGTCAAAGAAGCTTTAGAGACTTCAGCAGGTTCACAGCTCAAGGATTGGCGATTCTCATACATCGACTACACATTGTACGACATTCTACCCGATGACCCTAAAGAAGTGGCTGCCATTAGAAGGAAACCCCCTAAATTCTACTACAATGCGGTCATAAGAACATTATATCGCCGATCGCATGATGGAATCCTCCTTCGCTTCCTATCACATAAAAAGGTACAAGAAGAGGCTCATGACGGTATGTGCGGAGCTCACCAACCTGGTCCAAAACTTGGGGATCGACTCCGAAGACTGGGATCTTATTGGCCAAAGATGATCCCTAACACCATCACTTACGCTAAGTGATGCCACGCCTGTCAGGTCCATGGTGACTTCATTCATCAGGCACCAGGACATTTTCACCCTACAACCTCTTCCTGGCCATTTGAAATGTGGGGAATGGACATGGTTGATCCTGTCAGCCCACCTTCATCCAAAGGACATCGGTTTATCTTAGCCATAACCGATTACTTCTCCAAATAGGCGGAGGCTATCCCCCTGAAGAAGGTGAAGACATCTGACGTGATCAAGTTCATCAAACATCACATGGTCTCCCGCTTTGGCGTGCCACGATGGATTGTTGATTAATTTGAACCTGCACAAAATACAGAATTTCAGAACTTTAAAATAGAGATGTGCAAGTGCTCAATTCTACCGCGATAGCAAGTGGCTATACGGGTCGTGATCCACAAGGAGGGACTAACGATAGAAGCTTTTTAGTAAGTTCTCTTTTAAGTTACAAAGAATGGTTAAAGTTCTTCTTTAGTTCTTTAAAAGAAAAAGAGAAAAATTAGGTTAAAGTGAGTTAGGAAGAAAGCGGTAGAATAAGAAGGTGGAGAAATAAGAAGTCATTTGTACAAATGAGATTGAAAAAGAGTGATAAAAGATTTGGTGGATTGTGGTGTTCTAAACTAAATGATTAAGAGAAAAGAAACTAAAAATTACTTACTTCTTTTGGCCAAATACCTACCTTGAATCTTTTGCAATGATGTTACCTTGAAGCGAGGCGATCAACGTATAGCCCATAAGAGTTGATTCTCGTTTCCTCCACATTATATCATCAAGACGTTGCAAGTATGAAGTGATACAGAATGAAACTCAAAATCCATCGTCATGGGCTATCAGTGGCACTCACAAAGGTAAGGCTCTTTCGATGCTTTTAGACTCACTTGGATAAAAATTGTACCAAAAGAAGAAAAGTAGAGAAGAAGAAGAAGAACACAAAAACAAAGTACATACAAAAGGGAACTACAGATTCGATTTTATAACAATAAGAGAAAAGAAGGAAATCTTACATTGGTGTCACTTTCAGCACATGCTTCGTCTCGTTCTCCTATGAAACTCTGATCTCCTCTGATTTACATAAATTAAAACTAAAAATTGCATGAAAAGAAAAACAAAAACCTACACTATAAAGAATGAAAAACTAGACTAAATCCTATCTCTACATGGTCGTTCTTATTTTCAGTGAAAATCCTGCCTTTTATAGGCAAAAAACCCAGAGGGGAGAGGTGTGAGAAAATAGGGGGAGCAAACGCTCCCCCTAACTCCCTAACAAAGCCGCGAAAATGCGGTTTTGGCCGCGTTTCCGCGGCCAGGGTGTGGCAAGGTGGCCACACCCTGTTGGTGGTGCTCTTCGGCTTCTCGATTTGTATTTATCTTCAACTGGATTTGCAGTTTAAGTCCGAGATTTTGACAAAATGGCCTTTGATCCTTGGCTTCAACCGAATCGATTTGTAGGGATTTGTTTCAACTGGTTTTCAACCTCTCTGATTTGCCAAGATCTGCCCTGATTCCCTGATTTCGAATTTATTCTGAATTAATTCAGAATTTGATGGGCTTTTGGGCTCATTTCTCTTTACTCTCCTTTAGGAACGGGCCTACAAATAAATCAAACAATTAATTAGGAAAAAGCAGAGTTTATTCTATAATAAGTATGAGAATATTATAATAAATGTGCAATATTAGTGACCATTCACACCCCCATACCATACCTATCTTTTGCTCGTCCTCGAGCAAAACAACTAAACTATACTAAGGTTATTAGACCACTTTTGCAGGTCACTCGATTGCACTGAGCATGTGCAACAAGCCGTTAAACCTCTAGGTTTCCCCTAAAGGACGAGTTTTGTCTCGTGAGGGTTTTCAGTGGATTACACCCACAAAATCCATAAAGAAAGAGAAACAAAGAGTTAGTAATTTTGAAAAGCATTTTGAAAGAGAAAAATAAATGAAATATAATTGTAAGATTTAAGTAATCTATAAGTTATAGGAAAATTAAATTTTCATTCCTAAACTTAGTCTCTATTCAAAAATTTGTTATCAATCAAAGTAAGGAGTCAAATTATACTTCTCATTTAGTCTATTACTTTACCCTAAGTCATATGCACCTTGTGACCGTGAAAATTTTGACTAAGGGTTCATTAACTCTAACTCTTATGCCTTATTTATTTATATTATATATATATATATTTTTTATGGTATTATTCCTTAGTTCTATTAGGCTTTCTAATCTGCCCATGTAACGAGCCTTTAATCGATGACTCCCAAACCAAACGGTCTTAGGACACCGGGTGAGAAAACCCCCCAAGGATTTAAGACTCGAGCAAACAAGGCCACAAAACTAAGGATTTTATTATATGAACCACTTTTAGGCATGAATACTTATGCTTTATTAGGTACAAATACCCAGCTTAATCAGAAGATTTTTTTTATATTTTTTTTCTCAATCTTATCTAATCATCTTTCGCATAAATACTACGGCTTACTTAGACCAAAGCACCTAGCTAATCAATAATTAGATTTGTTCATCTTTCATAGATATATTTTTTTTCTTTTTTTTTATAAGGCATAAGAATCTTCATTTTTTGAACCCTAAGTGTGTAAGAGTATGAAGTGTGCATATTTCATTAAGGTAAAGATCAAGACTAAATTACTTTGACAAATTATCTTCCTAACTCTAAAAATCAAACAAATAATCTTATTTTGATTTTGATTTTCCTATTCCTTAAAATTGACTTAATTTCTTACAAAAAATATGCCAAAATATTGTTTCTATTTTCAAAAAGTTTTTAAAAGTAAAGAAAATGTTAATTTTTTTAATAAAAAGAAAAACCTAAGTTATGTTAGAACCCTCCCCTATACCTACCTCATGCATTATCCTCAATGTATGAATTAATGCATAGATGCATGAAAAAGAGACAAGGAAGGAAAATACTACCTTAAGGTGGTGGTTCCGGTGGTGGTCTGATTGGTCCACGAAATGCGGCCCAATCGACTTTGCATGGAGTTCGGAGGAACCCACCAGAAATCTTTCTAATATAACCCACTAAAATGATGTATACATGAAGGATTTTATTAAAAAATTGACCCCATCTAATTTCTAAATTCCATAATTGATTTTGGAGTCAATTTTGTCAACCGCCTTGTCCCAAAATGGAGTGTGAAAAGATAGAATGATTGACTTGGACTTAGGAAGTACGGGAACTAATACCGACTCAGAAAAGTGACTTAAGTCAAGTAAAGGTTCAGGAGTCGAGATTGGTTCAGGAAGTGGGTCCAAATCAAGAAGTTGAAACTCAAGTCCACATTCATTTTCCCACAATGAAATGTGACTTAATATTGGTGATTCAAGTTCAAGAATCACAAGTGTGGGAATCAAAACTGACTCTAAAATATTACTCATGTCGGGTAACAAAACAGGAGTCAATATTGATTTGAAAATTTGAACTGGATCACAAAATTGAGAATCTAGGTCACATTTCTCATTGAGTTCAATTTCATAAAAATGAGAACTTGCGAATTTATCAATGAGACTTTCAAAATTATAAAATTCGTCAAGTTCAATATGATGATCATCAAAGATGGGCGATTCAATTTCATTATGAATTGGCACAGGATCCAATATTGACTCGGAAAAAAGATTGAAATCAGGTGAAGACACCAGAGTCATAATTGAATCAGGAAGTAAAATTGAATCACTAAGTTGAGGTTCATGATCATATTCATTTTCAAGTTCAATTTCAGGAAAGGGATAACTTGCCAAACTGTCAATGTCACTTTCAAAATTTGGAGTTTGGGCAAGTTCAAATGATTGTGGTAAAATGGAACCTTGTGTTCCAAAACAACATGACTCTTCGGCTCTAACAGAATGGTTACCGACATCAGAACTGGCCAAACGGTAGAACGTAGAGATTGGACCATCATATCTATGTAGTGATTACGAGCGTTTTGAGCCTGAGTTATGGCTTCAAGCATCTTTTCATAGTTGATAGGTTCATCGTTTTGTTGCGATTGGTCTTGAAAAGATGAAGTGTTGTTTTAGAATTGGTGGTAAAATTGTGAGTCCATCAGATTTTGTGATTGTTGTTTGGACTCACGCATACTCATTTCCAAAATTGATGGTTTTCTATTTTGGACTGATGGAACTGAGTATGAATCTTAAAAATATTGTGGACAAGGTGGATAAGGAGGACAAGTTGGTTGAAAATTAGACTCGGGGGAGGTGAATCCCCACTGACTCTGTGAAGGGTTAAAATTATTCTGCAAATTATGGTTATAAGATTGGGGGCATGAGTTATATTGATTCGGATAAGACCAATCCGGCACACTAGGTTAGTTAAAGTTATGATATGCCGGGTTAGTAATATCCAAAAAAGAGGTTGGTGTGTAATATGGATTACCATTAAAATTGAAAAAATTGTTGTTATAAGCCATATCACACAATAAAACACAAACAAAGAAAAAAACAAACAAATAAGCAAACAAAAAAAAAAATTCTAACCTAAGTTAGGGTAGACCTTTGACCTAGACGACTCCTAACTGGTTAGACTGTCCATAGGAGGTATAATGTAGACTTTGACCACAAGCTAATCAGCCAGGTCAGGGCAAGATTGGTGGGAGGTTATCCGTCAAAGAGGTTCCTTAATTAAGTAACCACCAACCTTCGGGCTTTCGGCCCTTAATCCCCTTCTTAGACACTGATTTAGCAGGAGTCAAATTCCAACACCTTTTCCCCTTAGGATAATCTCCTAATTGAGTCCGAGATGTCCCTAGGGCCAACGTCTACTCATTTTTAGTTAGGCTTGGATTAGTGACTGAGGAGATTGTTTGTGGGTTAAGGGAGGGTAATGACTTCCCCACCTTATCTTGTTTATAGGACAAGCCCTTAAGTCAATTTAGTGCAGTGTACAAGTATATGAAAAAAGTAACATTCAAGCAATCATACAAGAATGAACCTTATACTAAATGCTATGCACACATACCTTGGCTCCAGCACTCTTCAACAGTAAATAGAAAATGAAATGAAATAGACACGTGCTTAAATGCAAAGTTTAAATCATTTTTAGCATTTACAATCAAGTTTTACTGTTGTGTTAAAAATGTATATATACAGTGAGTCAAATAAGGAGATAAATGCTACAGAAATTCAGATTTTCAATTTAGCCAACCTGCAAAAATACATGTTAGTAGTTCACTCAGTTTTACCACTGGAATGTAGCAAATCTGAGGGCTTCTTGGCTCTGCTTTCTTGAACAGAGTCCAAGGCCACTTATGTGTCCACTGCAGCAAGAATTCCTTGTTGTTAAAAATTGTAAAAAAAATAAAGAAGAAAGTTAACCCAAAAATGTAAACTTTTAAAGAGAATTGCTTACCGTCCCTCCCCGGCAACGGCGCCAAAATTTGATTGAGCTTGAACCTGCACAAAAATACAGAATTTCAGAACTTTAAAATAGAGATGTGCAAGTGCTCAATTCTACCGCGATAGCAATTGGGTATGCGGGTCGTGATCCACAAGGAGGGACTAGCGATAGAAGCTTTTTAGTAAGTTCTCCTTTAAGTTACAAATAATGGTTAAAGTTCTTCTTTAGTTCTTTAAAAGAAAAAGAGAAAAATTAGGTTAATGTGAGTTAGGAAGAAAGCGGTAGAATAAGAATGTGGAGAAATAAGAAGTCATTTGTACAAATGAGATTGAAAAAGAGTGATAAAAGATTTGGTAGATTGTGGTGTTCTAAACTAAATGATTAAGAGAAAAGAAACTAAAAATTACTTACTTCTTTTGGCCAAATACCTACCTTGAATCTTTTGCAATGATGTTACCTTGAAGCGAGGCGATCAATGTATAGCCCATAAGAGTTGATTCCCGTTTCCTCCACATTATATCATCAAGACGTTGCAAGTATGAAGTAATACAGAATGAAACTCAAAATCCATCGTCATGGGCTATCGGTGGCACTCGCAAAGGGAAGACTTTTTTGATGCTCTTAGACTCACTTGGATAACAATTGTACCAAAAGAAGAAAAGTAGAGAAGAAGAAGAAGAACACAAAAACAAAGTACATACAAAAGGAACTATAGATTCAATTTTATAACAATAAGAGAAAAGAAGGAAATCTTACACCGATGTCACTCTCAGCACAAGCTTCGTTCTCGTTCTCCTATGAAAATCTGATCTCCTCTGATTTACATAAATTAAAACTAAAAATTACATGAAAAGAAAAACAAAAACCTACACTACAAAGAATAAAAAAAACTGGACTAAATCCTATCTCTGCATGGTCGTTCTTATTTTCAGTGAAAATCCTGCCTTTTATAGGCAAAAACCCAGAGGGGAGAGATGTGAGAAGATAGGGGGAGCAAACGCTCCCCCTACCTCCCTAACAAAGCCGCGAAAACGCGGCCCTCCTAACAAAGCCGTGGAAACGCGGCTTTGGCCGTGTTTTTGCGGCCAGGTGTGGCCAGGTGGGCACACCCTGTTGGTGGTGCTCTCCGGCTTCTCGATTTGTATTTATCTTCAGCTGGATTTGCAGTTTAAGTCCGAGATTTTGACGAAATGACCTTTGATCCTTGGCTTCAACTGAATCGATTTGTAGGAATTTGTTTCAACTGGTTTTCAACCTCTCTGATTTGCCAAGATCTACCCTGATTTCCTAATTTCAAATTTATTCTAATTTAATTCAGAATTTGAAGGGCTTTTGGGCTCATTTCTCTTCACTCTCCTTTAGGAACGGGCCTACAAATAAATCAAACATTTAATTAGAAAAAAGTAGAGTTTATTCTATAATAAGTATGAGAATATGATAATAAATGTGCAATATTAGTGACCAATCAATTGTCCATGATAATGGGCATCAGTTCGTCAGCCAAACATCTCAAAGATTCTGCAAAAAGTTCAGGATCCAGAGTATGTCTTCAACAGCATACTATCCAGCCGCTAACAGCCTTGCAGAAGCTTTCAATAAGACCATTGAGAAACTTCTCAAGAAATTCATCTCGAAGAGCCAACGCGACTGGGACGATAAGCTAGGTGAACGCTTATGGGCTTATCGCACAACAGTGAGAACCCCGACGAAAGTTACACTGTTCTCTTTGGTGTAAGGGTGTGAAGCCGTATTCCCACTAGAAATCCAGATTCCATCTCTATGTGTTGCCTTGACAATGAAAATGACAGATGAGAAGAAACATCGACTGTGACTCAAAGAGCTGGAAGTTTTGGATGATAAACGCTTACAAGCTCAACAGCAAATCACGCTTTACCAAGCTCGAATTTCCAGAGCCTTCAATAAGAAAGTCAAAGAACAGACTTTCAAGAAAGATGACCTTTGAAATCACCTAGAGGGGGGGTGAATAGGTGATAATGCTAATCTAATGAACTCAATGCGGAATTTAAAAACTAATAGCAATTAACAACAGATGCACACTCAAACAAGCCAAGCAAATAATTATGAATGAACAATATGAATTGATGCAAGGCATAAAGTAAGGAGAGAGAGATAGAGTAAGAGCCAAGGATCAAGCGCAAACAATAAGATATGTTTCGAGGTTCGAGCACCCAGCTCTACATCCCCGCCTTCACACTGAAGGATTTTAAGTCCACTAGCTTGTCCACAAAGGACTCCCACAAAGGGAACCTCCACCGAGGATTTGCGGCAATCACAATTATAAGGAATACCCAACTCCTCTCCTTACAAACACAACCTCCTCCTTGAGGCACAACTCCAAGCCAACAAACAATCACCTCACAACTTGAGAGATTAGCACAAAGCTTACACAAGGATCACCTCACCACTTGAGGGATACAACCCAAATGCACAACATCCTCAACACAATGAGGGAAAGGCACAAAGCCAAGCAGAGATTGGGTTTACAACTTGGTGGTCTAAACAACAACCACAAACAATTTCTTTCTCCCACACAAAGATCCTATAGAATAAGAAAGTAGATGTAGCTCAGTGTGGAGAAAACCAATGGAATGGAAATCAAAATCACAAAGAAAATCCTTGGGAAAAACTGAAACCAAGATATAGAAGTTAAATCAAAACTCTTTTCCCAAAAACCCTTTTCTTTGATATTCCAAAAACCCTAGCAAAAACACCAAATAGATTGTTCAATTTTAGTCCAAAAACTTCTTTTGATTGCTGTGAAAACACTAGAGAGTCAGGAAAAATTCGCACAAAAAATCTTAGAGAAAAACTCTTTCCAATGGGGTATTTATAGCCCCCAGAAAAATATAGCCGTTGGCAGCAGAAACTGCCAGAAATGACCTACCGGTCGACCGCTCGGTCGACCGTCCAACGGTCACATTTTGACCGTTGGCAACTGACGGTCGACGGCCCGGTCGACCGAAAAGAACAGAGAGCACTGCTCTCTGGTCCGGTCGGCCGGCCGGCCGACTGTCCCACTGTGCTGCAAGACGTGCACAGCTCTGTGCACGTCGGTCGACCGCTGGGTCGACCGGCCATTGGTTCGGCTGACCGCACGGTCGACCGACCTGGCCTGTCAGCCAGTGTCCTGGGTCAGAAAAACAGGATAGAAAATATTTTAATGAATTCATAAAGACTTGTAAAAATACACAAAAATAGTTTTATCATTTTATATTGAAATATAAACATGCGATAAAAATTTCATCACAAATAACAAACATTTTGAAACATTTTTGTGTCATATCATTTTTACCAAAATCCAAAAACTGTATTTTCTAAAACTTGGATTTTTTTAATAGAAAATACATTTTGTCCAAAACTCATCCAAATACAAAAACATGATATTAAATAACATTTAGGCATGATGCATATGGATAGAAATCCAATATACATGAAACATATATATATCCATGTTTTTGTCATTAATTCCAAAATATGTTTTGACAAAAATACCAAAACATAAAACACATGAATATGTAAGTCAAAACTAAGTTTGTCTAGAAAGAAGAAGCATGCATGTATATAGAACAAATCTAATATACATTAACAATGTAAACTTGTTTTGATCTATCTATTCATGAAACCAAGATCGGTTAAACCAAAAACGGAAAAACCGAAAACCAATATTCAAAACATGAAACGTGTGTGTTGTGAACTTGAGCATATCATACTATTCTAATCTTTACAATTTGGATCTAAACACAAAACTAAACTATGGTACCGATGTCTTCTTGTAGAGCGCAATCTCCAAGCCGACTCGATCCAAAACTCTTTGATCCACCGAGCAAGTGCTATATATGATCTTTGACGCTCGGGCTCTTGAATCAACATGTAAAAGCTTCCAAATCATCTTGTTGAAGCTAATCACCAACTAATAACTTGATTAATGATCTGAAACTAAATAACACAAGATTATTAGTATACATAACTACATGAGTTAATCATCATCAAAACTAGAGTGGAAGGCCTTTGGGTCAACAACCTTATCTTAGCTGTCAGAAGACCCATGGTGATGACACATAAGACGAAAGAAAATTTTCAACCCAAGTGGGAAGGACCATTTGTAGTTGGGTCAGTCTACTTCAATGGGGCATATCGCCTGATAATTCCAGAAGGTGATATACTTATGATGTCGATCAATGGCAATTTTTTGAAGAAATACTACCTTTGATTATGTTAACGTTAAACCTCTGATCATTGCGTCAAGTGTGCATGACGCTTGCATCGAACGCGTTCCCTCTGCGATGGAATTTTCGATCAACAACTATGTTCTACTCAAAGACGAGCATGATAGAACCAGCATCGACGATCGAATATCGTCGGAGCTCCAATCAGTACGTAAGAAGCTGGTTAAGAGGAATAGTCGAGTGGACAGCGCAGAGGAGCACGATCCAATCCTTGACAAAATTGAGTTGATGAAGGCAAACTAACTGAGTATTAGTTTTGTCACTCTTCTTTAAAGGTTATCAAAATTCGACGCCTCTGATGGTTAAGGATAGAGGAAAATGTTGGCTTTTAAGCCCAACATAAGTCCTCGATAATTCATCATGCTGAGGGAAATAGCATGGCTAGCCCAATTCAAACGGTAGTTGGTAAAGGCATACCAAATCCGTTGATAGCTGAGGGTTTGCTAAAAATTTTAAGAGACTTGGTCCCGCCTTCCCCTCCAAAATCCCTTATCAATTCCCTTCTGTGGAATGGTAGGACCACAAAAATACCGGTAGCCATTTTCTCGTTGAAATGAGCACAGATTTGTCACGTTAACAGTAAACCTCTGACAAGCCATTTTTCTTAATCCCCAACAGAGTTCGTCAAGTTAATATTACACCTCTGACAATTCATTCTATCTCCCACTAAAGTCCCCACCAATTCTCTCTCATGGAGTGGTAGGTCCACAAACTCAATCACTGTTATGTTAACACCACACCTCTAACAGTAAAAAGTTTCCATACTCTTTAGTGAGTATGAACTTTCACTTGATGACTCCCTTATATGGAGTCACAAATCTTCAAAATTGTCAAGTTAACATTACACCTTTGACAATCCAAACTTCACTTGTCAATTCTCCTCAACAGAATGGCAGGTCTTCAAATTGCTCACATCGCAAATCAACTTTTGTCAAGTTAACACTACATCTCTGACAAATTACTGTTAAGTTTAATACCACACCTCCAACAGTAATCAAGTTACTGCTAAGTTCAACATTAAACCTCTCACACTCACTTCCCTCGGGCTTCCATATCAAAGCTGAGACAAGCGATGCTAAGTTCAACATCACATCTCTAGCATCTGGTTCATTGTTAAGTTTAACACTACACCTATGACAGTGACTTTCCCTTAAACTTTCGTATCGAAATCGAGATGACCAACGCTAAGTTCAAAATTACACCTCTAGCATTACCTCCACTGTTAAGTTCAACGCTACACTTATGACAGTGGTATCTTCAATTTTCCCAAATGAAACTAAAATTCCTGGGAAGCTAAGTTAACATTACACCTCTAGCTCACATCCTTGTCAAGTTAATATCACAACTCTGATAAGATTCACACCTCTGATAAGATTCAATCTAATCCGTTAAGTTAATATCACACCTCTGATGGTAAAGAAATATTCAGATCCCTGATGGGTCTAGTCTTACTTATTATTCTCGTCAATAGAATGGCAAGTCCACTTAAAATTATTGTTAGGTTAATATCACACCTTTAATAGTGTTCTCTCTACTCTCCAACTGAATCTTAATTACGTTAGTACTAAACCTCTAATGATAGACTCAATCACAATTCCCTGCAGAGTAAAAACTTCGCTTTTCATTCTCATCCATAGAATGACAAGTCCGCAGAAACTATTCCACTCCTGTCTAGTTAACAACACACCTCTGACAGTAACGTTAAATTTCTTAAATGAAATTTTTCTACCTTGAGTTGCTAAGTTAAATATCACACCTCTAGCAAATCAAAGGTAATCACTTGTCTGATTTTCAATGCAAAAAGGAAGTCAAGACAAATGAGAAGAAAAAAAATATGTCACTTTTATTGATATTCAAATACGTGAAAGTGATACAAATGCTCTCTTATTCAATAAGATTGAGTGTTACAATAAAAGAGTGCAAAAAAGTCCCTCTTGCTCGGCGAAAAGTTGCAATCACTCCTTAAAACATTGAAGATACACAAAGTTTGTCTTCTTAACTGTGGCTGAGAACAGCAGATCAACTTCCTTTCCTCTTGAGAACAATGGTGTTTCTCGAGGTCGAAATGCAAGGGAGCATTCTGATTCCATCCCGACCAACTATTGCGAAGGTCTTCACAAGGCCGTAATCTTTCACCTAATGGGAAGCTCCGCCACCAGAAAGTTATCAAATGAGCAAGAGTTTTTCATTGCTGTTTTGAACAAGATTAGCTAAGAGAGGATTCGAGACCTTACTAGTGACTTCCTCTTTCTCGTGACCTTCAAATGCGCCATGCTCATTGTGATCAGGAAGGATCTGAGATCTTACTGGTGCATCATGTCCAATAATGTCTTGGTTTGTATCAAGAACCGCGCGGATCTCCTCGCCCTTGGACATGAGTTTTAACTCCTCAAGTGGTCGCCAATTGAATGAGCTGGTCGTTTCATGTCTACCTCAATGGACGCGGCAAAGATACTGGAACCAGCACAAATGATATGACCACGACCTGGAAGAAGAAAAAAACTGAGGGTTAAATTTTTGTAAAGACAGAAAACATGAATCCAGAAGTACATACACAGGTCTAAAGTCATGAGCTTCAGACGCGAGTTTTATACGCGAATCTCGCGTTTAAAGCTTCAGGACGAAGAGTTTACCATGCTCTATAAAGATAGAAAATATGGATCTGAATGCAAGCCTAAATTAGACTCGCGTCTGATGATTGAAACACGGGGTATATATTAAAGGCGCAGACGCGGGCCTTAAAGTTTTCTAAGTCATGAGCTCCAGATGCAGGTATTGTATGAGAGATCCGCGTTAAAGGTCTCAAGACGCAGAGTTCACCACACTCGCGTCTAAAGATTTCAAAAGGGCATTTAAGGCCTCAAGACACAGAGTTCGCCACACTCACGGCTAAAGATCTCAAAAGAACAGTCTTAAAAATCTCATGAATTCTAAATGCAAGTCTTATATGCAAAACCCACATTTAAGGCCTCAAAACGCAAAGTTCACCGCTCTCACGTCTGCAAGTTCTCGTTTCATCACTTAATACGAAGATTGCGTTTGTAGAACATGGACGCATGGATAGTCGACTGTTTCAGAAGTTTTAAGAAGAGATCAAGAGATAGAGCGTGGATGCTTGGATCTCAAGTCAACTATCTAAACTTTAAGAAAAAAGTTTTAAAAGTTTCAAGAAGAGATCAAGTGACAGATCGTGGACGCTTGGATCTCAATCAACTATCTAAATTTCAAGAAAGAAGTTTTAAAAGTTTCAGGAAGAAATCAAGAGACAGCCTCTTTATGATCGGTGACGACAGAGCCACGAGAAGAAGAGTTCTTTAGAGGAAGGACATCATTTGTCAAGACACGGCCATGAAAGCACCTGAGGGGATGCTTTTTGATTCTGAAATCTATTAACAGTGATAATCTTTGAAGAAAATTGCAAGAAAGCATCATGGCTTTGGCTTCGATCAAAGAACTTTAAAAGTTCTTCAGGATGCAGGCTCAGAGAAGGAGAAAGTCTGAGACTAAAGGTTCTTCAGAGCACCTGCCCATAAAGGGAAAACAGTAAAGATAAATGACTGTTAAGAGGCTCATGGCCTATTTATAAGCTCGCTAATGGTCATTAATTAATGGCATATCAAAGTCATTCTTAAAGGACAATTAATAGCCTTAACTCGCGACGTGAATGTCAAATCCAGTCTGAGTAAGTCACGTGGATTTTTTGCTCCGGGAGGTCCCAACGACACGCAACTCCAACCGTCAATGCCAACTTTGCCTCGAAAGATCCAGCGAGATCTTCGCGTCTCTATAAACTATATGCGACACTTCAAGGTCCGCGTTTCGAAGTTCGCGTCCCTTTACAAACTAAAGGTTGTGTTCCCTCAACAAAATGAGGACCGCATCTTCAACAAATTAAGGATGCGTCTTAAAGTCCGCGTCCATCCACACAGCAAGGGTTGCGTCCCCTCCAACAAGTTAAAGAGCTCAAGGCCGCGTCTCTCCTCAATCCAGGGTCGTGTCCGCCCATCAATTTAGAGTTGCGTCCCTTCATCAATTCAAAACCGCATCTCTCAACAATTCAGAGTCGCGCCCTCCAAATGAATCAGAGTCGCGTCTCTCAACAATTCATAGTTACATCCTCTAAGTGAATCAAAGCCGCGTCTCTCAATAATTCAGAGCCACCTCCTCTCAACAATCCAGAGCTGCGTCTCTCAACAAATCAAGGTTGCGTCTCCCTTACAATTCAGGGCTGTGTCTCATCAATAACTCAGTGTTGTCTAAGTTTCTCCTCACAACTCATAGTCGCATCTCAGCAAATGGCTAAGGACTACGCCTCTACAATGGTTAAGAGTCGTGTCTATGAAAGTTGTGTTCTCCTACGCAACAAAAAATCTGTCTCACATACAAAGAAGGAACAAAAACAAGACAAAATTTGATAGCTCTTATTATTTATATCAAAATGATAAAGTGATACGAACACTCTCTTATTTGATCAGTAGAGTGTTACCAAAAAAGGAGATACAAAAGGAGGAGGGCTAATCTCGCTCAGCCAAAAGTAAATTTGGTCCTAGAGGCGCTGAATCTTATACTGGCGCACCTTCTCAACCTCTGCCCTAGTTTGAACCCTCAATTCTTCCTCTGACAAGAATTTCTTCGTGACCAGCTGTGCTTGAAGAGATTCCAACTTTGAAGAATGGGCAGTAAGATCTTCTTGGACCCGCTTCATGGAAGCCTCTAGCTCCTCTAACCTCTTCCTGGCAATAGCAAGTTTCTGCTTATTAACTTGAATCAAAGCTTGCGTCTTGGCGATAGTTGTCTGAGCATTGGGTGTAACTTGCTCTGTGTTCTTGGTGATGACCTCAGATTCTCTGGAGTCATTAACCAACCTTTGATAGCTGGCTTGAAAGTCATTGAGGTGACGGGCCTCCTCAGTCATCTACTCCTCCATCTCTTTCCATTAGAATTCTTGAGCAGCGAGGTGCTCATTCAATATCAGTCGGGCCTCATCCACCGGATTAGCCTTCTCCATGGTCCTTAGCTCCTTCAAGTATATCCCCAGCTATTCGACTAGTGTAAGGTATGCCTTATTTTGCTCCGAGCTTCCTTCTGGTATGACGAATGTTCTCGATCTGATTTTCAAGAAGCATTCAGGAGAACTCGAAGGAACTTCTTCCCAAAGAATCAATTCGATGCAGGACTTCATGGAAGTGAAGAATTGTTGTACCATTTAATGAGCCATTCCATGATGTTCATGACTGGAGCCAGCTCTGTTGATGCACTCTCAGACCCCCTTCCTATGATTGTGCGTACGATGTCCGCAGAGGTGGGAGCTATCTCACTTGATGCAAAGACGAGGCCAGCAACAGGTGCCAACACCAAGGTCGTAACCGGCACCTCCGGGACTGTTACTATGGTAGCCTCCAAGACGACAACCACAGTGACAAACTTCACAGTACTTGGTTCAGCTGTTGAAGTTTGAAATGCGTTGTCCTCTGTGCCAGTGCTTGCCACAGACTCTTCCACTTGAGCCAACCTGGTACTCTCTGCGATCATAACATCAATGTTAGCAATAATGATGAGAATGAGAGTATATAGAGAATTTGTATTCTCTAACCAAGCTCAGGATTCAAAAATGGTAGATCCTTTAGCAGGCTGCTATGGAACGAGGGTTCCCCGACCGTGGTGGTTGTGCCTCAGAGAATATGCCAGTAGCAGGAACTTCAAGGCCCTCTGGCTGGACCTGTTCCTTGATCATCTCCTCAATGTGGGAGGAGATTGCAGCTTCAACACCGGTAGCCACTCCTGTAGATGGCATACAAATGAAGCATTAAAATATTTGTTTAACTCAATGGGTAATAGTTAAGAGGGATAAAAGAAATACCCTCAATTGCGGCGATCTCTCCCGATGACGGAATATGGGCCGAGGCTGTAAACACATCATGTTACATATCAAATAGAGTTTATTTTTGCAAAAATACTTTTAAAACTCCTTTTGAGATTTAGTATTTGAGAAATGAAATGTTTCATATTTTAGAGTTTTTGGTTGTAATGTTTTGTTTTGAACACTAAGAACAATTTAGGTAAATTTGATACCAAGTCTTATGAAGCTATATTTGTTAGGTATTCAAATACAAGTAAGGAATATAGGGTCTTCAATAGGTCAACTTTGATTATTGAAGAGTCTATGCATATTAAGTTTGAGGAATCTAATGATCTTGTAAAGAATGTTATAGAGATTGATTTCTTAGGTGAAGATATGGAGAAGATAACTTTGAAGGACTCACTATTGTAAGAAAATGACAAGCCATAAGATGATGAACATGATAAAGCACAAGATGTCGAAGTGGAGCCAACACAACCACTTCTGAAGGATTGGAGATACGCTACAAGCCACCAAAGACCTCATCTTAGGTGATGTATCCAAAGGGGTAACTACTCGCTCCAAACTTCTAGAGATTTGTAGCCATGTGCATTCTTATCACACATTAAGCCCAAGGACATCCTCGAGGCGAGGAAGGCTCATATTGGTTACTTGTAATGCAAGAAGAGCTAAATCAATTTGAGTGTAACCAAGTTTGACACCTTATTCTTAGGCCCCATGATAGGCCAATCATTGGCACTAAATGGAACTTTAGGAATAAGTTGGATGAGTTAGATAATGTAAATAGATCGGGAAATGTAAATAGGAATAAAGCTAGGCTAGTGACCCAAGGTTGCACCCAAATCGAAGGCATCAATTTTGAGGAAACCTTCGCACCCCGAAGCCATACGGATGATCCTTGCATTTGCCTCTTTTAAGGATTTCAAGTTTTTCAAATGAATGTTAAAAGTGCATTTTTTTTAATGGTTTCATTGAAGAGAGGTTTATGTTGATCAATCCACCTGGTTTGTTAATCCGACACATCCGGATTTTATTTTCAAACTTAAAAAGGCTTTATATGATTTAAAACAAGTTCCAAGAATTTGGTATGAAAGACTTAGTTATTTTCTTATTGAAAAAGATTTTGTTGAAGGCAAAGTTGATATCACCTTGTTTATAAAGCATGTAGATAATGATATCTTGATAGTGCAAATATATGTTGATGATCATTTTGGATCTACTAATGAAAAGTTTTGTAAGGATTTTGAATCATGCATGAAGAAAGAGTTCGAAATGAGTATGATGGGAAAGCTCAACTATTTTCTTGGACTCCAAATTAAGCAAATGAGTGATGGGATGTTTATCAATCAAGTCAAGTATACAAGAGAGCTTATCAAGAAATTTAGGTTAGAAGATACGAAGATTAGGAAAACTCCTATGGCTACCATAACAAAGGTTGACAAGAATGAACAAAGTAAAAATATTGACGCTAAACTCTATTGTAGAATGATTGGTAGTTTGCTTTACTTGATGGCTAATAGGACGGACATTATATTTAGTGTTTGCTTATGTGCTAGATTTTAATCTTATCCTAAAGAGGCTCATTTGATTGCGGTAAACAGCATTATTAGATATCTTAAAGGCATTATTGGAATGTGCTTGTGGTATCCGAAGATCGGATAATTCTCTATGATAAGTTATTCGGATGCTGACTATGCCGGTTGTAGAGCGAATAGGAATAGCACTAGTAGAACTTGTCAATTTCTTGAAAACTGTCTCGTTTTATGTCTTCCAAGAAACAAAATTACGTGGCTCTCTCAACTACTGAGGCGGAGTATGTTGCGGTCGAGGCTTGTTGTGCACAATTCCTTTGGATGAAGCATAATCTCCTTAATTATAATTTACATTGTGATTATATTAAAATATTTTGTGATAATATTAGTAACTATTCATATGACCAAAAATGCAAATCAACATAGTAAGACCAAACATATAGAGATACGATATCACTTTCTTATATACCATTATGAGAAAGGAGATATTGAAATTGATTATGTTTCTACCGATTTTCAATTGGCTGACATTTTTACTAAATCTCTTAACTTCAGTAGATTTTCTTTCATTTGTGGTGAACTAAATGTTTGCATGATAGATACATGATGTTTTTACGTTTATGAGTTTTCTTAGTTTTATGAAGTTTTACATCACTTCTCATGATAATTTTCAATTGAGTTGAGCTTTGTTTTCAAATGGTATCATGTAAATTTTCGTGATCTATTTTTAATTTGTTTTTGAATTTTCAAGATTGGTACCCTTTTTTGTTATATGACAAAAGACAGAAAAGTATATTGAGTTATTTGTTTTATTTGTTTGAGATTTATATGCAATTATCTCTTATCCATTATCATGTCTAATGATGTGTGCAATGTTCTAATGTTTACTTTATTGGCATCTTATTGTTCTTGCATACTTGTTTTTTATGGTTGGAGGCATGGAAGGAGGTTGGCCAGTTTATGCATAATGTTCTACATTATCAAACACACACACACACACACACACACACACACACACACACACACACACACACACATATGACCTACTTTGTTATTGATATATCCTTCAGTCATGAATGTTTGAACTTGATAGATAAGCATAATTTCAGAGGGAGCTTTCCAAGCTCTTCATTTTATTTGCTTAAATAACTCATGTGTTTTGTAATCATCCAAAAAGAGGGAGATTATTGCTCAAGGGTACACTCCCTAATTTTATTTTGATGATTACAAACCACATGTAATTATAAGGTTCTAATTAAGTTCTAGTATTTATATGCTCACAGGGTTCAAAAGATTAGAAGATATCATATTCTTCCTCATAGAGAAGGTTTGAAGTGTTCGAGTTGACTCAAGAAAGGGATTCAAGCTCGGATGATTAAAAGCTTGGATTTTGTAGAAGTCCTCTTGATGAAAGACTTGAGACTATGTAACTCTTTGTAAGATCTTAGAATATTTTAGTTTTAATGTTAAATTGATGCTCAAGAAGATTTATACACACACAAAAGATTCAAAGTTAAGTTTTTGATTTTTGGTGTTTAAACTTGCTTTTCTTTAATTAGTTTTTGATACATGCGCTATATTTTCCCATATTTTTAAAGCCAACTATACACATGTTTCTAATAACCTATATGTTACCAAAATATTTTTTTATAATTATATAATTTATGCAAAAATGTGTTCAAGTTCAAAAATGTTGTTTACTATTTTTTTCCCGGCTTGGACAGTCAACGGAATTTATGTTCAGTGTTTTGTACACTGGCTCGGTCGACCGATTGTGCACACAGATACACTTGTATTTGTGCGTGTGAGTCGGTCGACTGATACTTTAGCCAGCTGTTTCTGTTTGACCTGTTGGCTGACCAACCGGTCGACCGATCTCTTGTAAGGACTTACTGTAATTTTCTGCTGACCGATTGGTCAACCGATGGCCTACAATGGCTAGTTTGACCAGCTGTCAGGTCAAGGTCGATCGACCGATGTTCTATTTCTGCTATAGTAACTGCTATTTTTCAAATCTGTCTGATTTTTTAACTTTCCTCAATGATTATTTTTATCATTTTTGGTTCTAATCACCTGGATTAAGCCCTTTACTGACCCCTGATGATGTTTACCTATTGCTTATATATAAGGCTCATTGTAGAGGGAGAGTTAATAGATTTTTTCAATTTTTGAGATCTAGGTTTAAAAAAAATCAAGTTTTTATTTCTCAAGTTTTCAATCTTCAAGTGCTCTAATTTCTCAACTATTTTCTGAAGTTTTTAGCTCTTAAATTCTATTTTCTCAACAGAATTTTTCTCTCACAAAATTTTTGAGCTTCATTTCTCCACTCAAAATCCTAGAAGTTGTAAAGAGAGTTTGTGATCTTTGTGGTTGTCAAGAGCATATAAACCTCAATTGGCTTAGTGCAACCTCTTATGTAGAGGATTGAGAGTTGGAGTTGTGTACTCTGAGTTTTGAGTAGACCGTGTAATTGTTGTGCCTTTATGGTGATCCTTAGTGGAAAGTGAAATCCTACATGTTAAAGGCGGGGACGTAGAGGAAGTTGCTCGAATCTCGAAACAAATGACTTGTGTTTGTGATTACTTTATCTCTTATTCATAATTCTATTTTCATTGTTCTACTTGTGCTCATTCTTGTTGTTTTCATTCTTGCTATCATATTGCATTCATGTTAATACATTGCTATTGATTGTTGGACTATTGGTTTTCCGTCTCTTAAATAAGAAAGCTATTGTGCACCTCAACTCTTACATAGAAGAATTAAGAGGAGAAGTTTTAGAGCCCTTCATAGGGAATTCGGCTTTAACTCCTTGCTTTGAGTAGACCGTTTGGATTATTTGCTTTAACTTGTTGTTTTCCACATTTGATTAGCATCATCTCCTATTCACCCCCTCTAGGCAGCTCCGCACAAGATCGACAGCAACAAACCATCTCTTCTCTCCGCCATCAGATGACACTGACAACAGATCACCCCTGATCTGCGCCTACATTTACGCAGTTCATTCCTCCTCTTCGTGCATAACGTGTCAACCCCCTCCACTTTAGGCAGTTAAAGATCAAGAAGGATTTCTCTGCATATAATCCCAACAATCAACAACTAGTAATCACGGTCATTACAATCAATCAACAAGTGCAGTTCGTGCGGTTACGAGGCTCACATCTATATCATCCGTCCCCATGCACGCAGATCAAACAGAGCTTAAATATACATTCTCCTCCAACAAGAGGGGGACTGGATCTTCTAGCTTGACTAAAGGAGCCCAACACTAAGCCTGGCACAGAGTATCCCTGTAATTCTTGTTCTTCATAGATTATAGTGAATTTCCTCTCCTCCCCGTAGTTTTTCCCGATTTGAGTTTTCACGTAAAATTTTGTCTCTCTGTCTGTGTTGCGCATTATTTTCTCATACTCGCAAATTTCATTCTAAGATTCTCTCGCTTGTGGTATGGATCGACCGTCCAATAGTTCACTGTGAAAAATCTCCACCACAAGAGCAAAAGAAGAAGAAGAAGATAGACTGACAGAAAAAAAGAAAATGTAGATTATGAGTTGTTAATCAACATATATCAACATCATATTCAAAATGTTTAGATATAGGGTGCTTTAGATATATACCCTCTACATGTTTGATATTTAAAGATTTACCCTTCAAAATTTTGATATTAGACATGTACACCCCAAATCTTTTAGATTTTATAAGTTCACCCCTTTTTAGATTAATCACTTTTTCTAGCTATTGCCTTCCCCACCTCTCTCTATCTTTTAAACCAAACATATTTTATTTTATTCATTAGTCATAAAAATCCAAATCGAATAATTTTCATATAAGCTTTAAGAAATTTGAGAAAAATCCAAACAAAAAAAAAATCTAGTTTGTGATTGAGAGAAAGTTTGGAGGAACTTTTAAGCATAAGACGAGAAAGAGGGGGTAGGGAGGTTTTTTTTTTTTTTTTTTGGTGAAGAAGAAGATTATGGAATCAGCTGAGCATATTTGTGTTCAAACACATATTTACTTCTATTCTTCCAAATCCATCACAAGCAAGCCCTCCAAATTTGAACATCTCCATGCTGTCTTTGCTTCCCTCAATCAATTTTGTGACCGTAGCCTCCATGGAATCATCAACAGCCACCACAAGACTCTATTATTCAACATGACTCAAACAAACAGCCATCAACAGTCACTTATTTGTTATTTTGATAATATAGTTTTAATGCACATATATTTAAGCATTTCTTTTGTAATTTTCATTTTAATTTAAGGATTAATTTGTCGTTATCGCAAAGCAGAAAAAAAGGGGGTGATAGTAAAACATGCATGAAACCATACAAGGAACATGCATAACACAAAAATCTCTAGAATCATCCCAATACACAAAAATCTAGTCTCAAGCAATATTCATCCCGATATACAAATAACAGTCCCAATGTTCTTTACATAGCTTTTCTTTCTTTTCCTTTTCCCTCAAAAACTTGAACATAGCTTATTCTAACAAGAAATAGATTCAAGAAATATGTCTTCAGAGAAAAAGCTCACATACACATACACAAAAAAATCATAGCGCAAGAATTACTTTGAATATATCAACAATGTAATTGTTATTACAATCTTTTCTGGAACAAGAACTTAAGAGAAAAACATTCTGGATAGCTTATCCTGTAGGTTATCAATGAAATACAAATATGAAATTCTCCATGACCTGCAGTAGATGAAAATGCCCCAAAATCCCCAAGACCCGATTACGAAACCCAACCCCAGGCTTAGAGACAATTCTATCATTTCCATGTTGCCTTCATCATGATTTGCTCCATATCGACCCCCATCGCGACCATCATCATCAGTTGGACAATTTTTGCTTAGTGGTACTCCGCAAAGATCATAGTTGCCGCTATAGATTGAAGCATCATTTAGGGTCTGCAGCTGATAGCCAGATGGAATTCTTCCAGAGAGGTTGTTATTCGATAAATTCAAGTAGTTCAAGAACATCAATGAAGAAAAACTTGGAGGAATTGAACCAGAAAGGTGATTATAGGACAAGTCGAGTGATTCTAACAAATTCAAGCTACCAAACGACTTAGGAATGTTCCCATTTAGTTGGTTTCTTGACAAGTTCAAAAAAACCAATCCAGAAAGACTTGTAAGCTCTTCAGGGATTTCAAGGGTAAGGTAATTACTCGAAAGATCTATTCCAACTACAAGTGAGAGTGTCTTGTGAAATTCAAACTCTCTTCCTTTCCAAATTATAGAAACGGTTTCAACATAGCCAAATGGGGACCCAATGGCGTTCATGCCAGGGTTTTTGACGGTCATGGAATGCAAGTTGCCAAAACTCGGAGGTATACTCCCACTAAGATTATTGTTTGCAAGATCCAAGAGTTGAAGGGAAACAAGTTGGGAGAATTGTTGAGGAATGCTACCATTGAACATATTTGATCTTAGTCGAAGAATCTTCAGCAATGAAAAGCTCTCACCCATCCATGCAGGAATTTGTCCGTGGAATCTATTCTCTCCGAGATCTAGAACAAGAAGATTCTTGCAATATCTTAGGAACGAAGGAAGTTCTCCACTGAAATTGTTATTGTTCAGGTGAAGTGACTCGAGAGAAACCATAGAGGCTACTGAACTTGAAATCTCTCCAGACAAATGATTTTTGGCCACATTCATCACTACTAAATTCTTCATATCCGACCAAAATGAGGCAGACTACCAGAAAAATGGTTGTCATTTGCAATGAAGAACTGAAGGGACCTAACAAAAAGAGCAGGGGGCAAATCACCAGAGAGATTATTATGGGAAATATCAAGCTTCTCGAGCGTCTGTAGCTTCACCAAATTAGAAGGTAACTTTCCTATATCCAAAAAAAGAAAAAGATAAAGAAAAAATTAAGTAATTTTTCCAGATAGAGAAATCCAAAAGAAAGCGAAATTAAGAAGCCAAATTGCTTTGTTGGTTAATATCATACCTGACAAATCGTTATGGCCTAAATCAAGTATCTGTAGGAGGTTCAGATTACCGAGCTCGATAGGTATATTGCCAGTGAGCTTATTTCTGGATACCAGAAGAAACCGAAGGTTTTCGAGTCGAGAAATGGTGCTTGGCAACTCCCCTTCCAACTGATTGGTGTTGACATTGAAAGTGATCAAAGAAGTCATGTTACCGATTTCTGCGGGAACAGCCAGTGAGGCTGTTGAAGAACAAGCTCAATGACGTGAGGTTAGTGAGCTTCCCAATCTCAGGTGGGATCGGACCGGAGAATGAGTTGTTTGCGTTAATCTCATATAAAGGTGCCCCACTTAACCTTGATTATTTGCATTGGATTCCTATTAAAGTTGACTGATATTAAGGATGCCCATATTATAGTCACATTTATATAGTTATATGGTCTCTTGAAATATAAAGGGTACCATGATGGAAAGGTTTATTTCAAGGGACTTATGTGCAAATGTGTGACCCACTTTTCTCCTCCTGTAAAGAAAACAAAACTCACGCTCATATTTTTGAGTCTCTCCATCAGAAAAGAATAGAGGGGTTTTGTGAAAAGAAAAGGAGATAGAGAAAAGAGGATCCTTTGCATTAGGTCTTGCAGGAATCAAAGCGAAGGACAAGGGTCTACTTCTTCCATACATCACAAGGATCTTCAACCTTCATCTCAATCAATGGCTTCAGGTATGTATCATGTATTAAGTTAATTACATGAATTTGATTCCCTTGAGATGTATTTGATTCTTGATTCATGGCCATTATTCCGCATTAAATCAATTAATTTCCAACATTTGGTATCAGAGCCGTGTTTAAAGAATCAATACATCTTGGATTTAGGGATTAAGGAAGGTTAGGGTTTTGATTATCGATTCATAAAAAAAAATCGAATTTTTGATCTGTTAATTGTAGAATTTAATAGAGGATTTAATAGCCCTAAAATCATGTTCATATTCCTCTAATTATGCAATTAATAAGGATCAAAATTCAGGATTAAGAAACCCTAATTTTCCCTAATTTTTGATTAATTCGTCGGAACAGGAACTGCAATTAGATAACTGTTTCGTCGACTATTAGTCGACTAGTAATATGTTATAGTCGACTAATTCTCTTTTCCAGAGAGTTTGAAAGTCTCTGTTTGCTGCAGGAGTCGACTAGATTTTTAGTTGATTTTATGACTAGTCGACTAATTAGGTTATAGTCGACTAATCATATTCTCCAAGTCGACTAATTCAGTGACCCGAAAGTTGAGAACTCTCTGTTGGATTCAGGAGTCGACTAATAATATTTGTAGTCGACTGATAAATTTTATAGTCGACTAATTATAGGGTATAGTCGACTAACTTTTCCTTTCCCTAGTCGACTAGACCTAAACCTATAGTCGACTTAACTTGACCTTAGTCGACTAGTATTTCCTTGTAGTCGACTAATGGTCAAATATAATCAATCATTAAAGTATGTTACACATTTAAGTTGTTGTGTTAATTTTGATTGATGCTTGGTCAAGTAATGTATTGAGGTATTATGGCTTTACTCAAATAAAAGATTAGAGAATATTATTGGTTAGTTTTGTATTCATAAGGCTTATTGATTTAGTAGTTGCCAAAGTGACCTATGTTAGTAAAACTTATGAATATACAACTACATAAAAGACTTGTCAATGAGGAAGACATAAAAGACAATAATATTCTCGATGGCGGTTCTAGTTAGGAGATTGGGACTGGCCCAAAGGAAAGTCTCTTTCAAATAATTATGAACCGGGGTAGGATAGTGTAATTTATGTAACTTAGTGGTGTGAAATTGGATACCCAAAGGTAACATGACTTACTAACTAAGTGACATAAATTATATTAGACCTACATAGGTGATAAAAGTTCTCACCTAAAGAGTGAACACTAGATATGCTTAGGTTTCGCCCAAAGGAGAAATCAAAGTGATATCAATAGTTCATCTTAATTAATTTAAAGTTGATGTATTGATTAGTGGCCCTAATGTGAGCAATGTCCTATTATGTTTCAGTAAACGTCCCTACTTCCCTTCACACTCATGCCACTAGCATTCCGGCCTTGGATGGTACAAACTTCTCAGAGTGGTTTGAACATGTACAGTTTAAACTGGGTGTTTTGGACCTAGACATGGCTTTAATAGTTGATAACCTGATGAAGTAACTGCTGAGAGTACAGCAGAATAGGTCAGCCATGCCAAAGCTTGGGAAAGGTCTAATAGACTCAGTTTCATGTTCATAAAGATGACCATAGCTAATAACATCAAGACTTCACTCCCTCCTACAACTATAGCATCTGAACTATTAAGTGCGGTTAAAGACCGATTTAAGTCTGCAGATAAGTCATTAGCTGGCACCCTTATGGCTGAACTTACCACCATGAAATATGATGGTAATAGAGGAGTTCAACAACACATTCTAAATATGTCTGATAAGGCTGCTAAGCTAGGATCACTGGGAATGAAAGTGGATGAGTCCTTCTTGGTACAGTTCATCCTCAACTCGCTTCCTTCTCAGTTTGGGCCATTCAAGATCCACTACAATACTCATAAGGATAAGTGGAACTTGAATGAGCTAACTGGTATGTGTGTTCAAGAGGAAGTGAGACTGAGGCAAGAAGGACAGCACTCAGTGTTGGCAGTAACTTCAGGAGGTATCCATAAGAAAAGTAAATATGGAAGAGGTAAGAGATTTCCATCAAAGAAAGGAAATGACCATGGGGAAAGTAGCCAAGGTCATAGAAAAGCTTTCACTGTCAAATGCTACTTCTGTGGCAGAAAAGGACATGTGAAGAAGGACTGCAACAAGAGGAAAGCTTGGTTCGAAAAGAAAGGTACAAATCTTTCTTTTGTATGTTATGAATCAAATCTTGCTGAAGTTCCTTCTAATACTTGGTGGATAGACTCTGGAGCCACAACTCATATAACTAATTCAATGCAGGGATTCCTTACAACCAGGAAACCGAAGGAAAGTGAGAGATTCGTCTTTATGGGGAACCGTCTCAAAGTGGAGGTCGAATATGTTGGTGTTTATCGACTACTCTTGGAGACGGGTCATCAGATGGATCTTGTGGATACTTTTTATGTACCTTCGATTTCAAGAAACTTAATGTCATTATCCAAATTAGATGTTTTTGGATATTCTGTTTTGTTTAGTTGTGGAAAACTCTCTTTAATGTATAATTCAATTCCGGTTGGACATGGAATTTTATGTGATGGTTTATATAAAATTTCATTGAATGATGAGTTTGCACAATCTTTATTATCTCTGCATTCGAATGTTGGTATAAAACGTGGCTTAATAAATGAAAAATCCTCAATCTTGTGGCATAGACGACTGGGGCATATCTCCAGAGATAGAATTATAAGATTAGTGAAGACTGGGATTTTGGATAACCTAGACTTCACTGATTTTGATGTGTGTGTGGATTGCATAAAAGGAAAGCAAACCAAACACACTAAGAAATGTGCCACAAGAAGTAAAGAACTCCTGGAAATAATTCATACAGATATTTGCGGACCACTCTCCATTCCATGTTTTACTGGAGAGAGATATTTCATTACCTTTATAGATGATCTGTCACGTTATGGTTATGTGTATCTAATTAATGAAAAGTCTTAGGCTGTTGACATCCTAGAGGTGTTCATTACAGAAGTCGAGAGACAATTAGATAGAAAGGTTAAAATCATAAGATCATATCGAGGTGGTGAATTTTATGGTAGATATGACGAGTCAGGACAACATCCTGGTCCATTTACCAAATTTCTAGAAAAGCATGGTATTTGTGCTCAATACACAATGCTAGGTACGCCTCAGCAGAACGGTGTTGCTGAAAGGCGGAACCGAACACTTATGGATATGGTTAGGAGCATGATGAGCTTCTCAAATGTACCCAATTCATTGTGGAATGAAGCCTTAAAGACTGCTATGTATATCTTGAACAGGGTTCCTAGTAAGGCTGTCCCAACAACTCCTTTTGAGTTGTGGACTGGTAGGAAACCCAGTTTAAGACATTTACATGTTTGGGGTTGTCCAGCAGAGGCTAGAATATATAATCCACAAGAAAAGAAATTAGACTTAAAAACAATATCTGGGTATTTCATTGGTTATCCAGACAAGTCTAAGGGATACAAATTTTATTGTCCTAACCATAGTACAAGAATAGTTGAAACTGGTAAAGCCAGATTCCTGAAAAATGGTGAAATTAGTGGGAGTGCTGAACCAAGAAAGGTAGATCTTGAAGTGGTAAGGGTAAATATCCCAATACCCTTTCTTTCAAGAGAAATTGTTGTCCCTCAGCTTGATCATCAAGTTGAGATACCAGAACAACAAGTTAATGTTGGTTCACCACTCCATGAGGATATGCCCATTGAAAATATTGTAGAACCACCACAACCGGCAGCTTTGAGAAGATCTCAAAGGGAAAGAAGATCTGCCATTTCAGATGATTATGTGGTATATCTATAGGAATCTGACTATGATATTGGGATTAATAAAGATCCAGTTTCATTTTCACAAGCCATAGAATGCAATGATTCTAGTAAATGGGTTGATGCTATGAAAGATGAGTTGAAATCTATGGACCAAAACCAAGTCTGGGATCTCGTTGAATTGCCTTATAACTATAAGAAAGTCAGGTGTAAATGGGTCTTTAAGACCAAGCGCGACTCTAAAGGCAATATCGAACGATATAAGGCTAGACTTGTGGCCAAAGGTTTCACTCAGAAAGAAGGCATTGACTATACAGAGACCTTCTCTCCAGTATCAAAGAAGGATTCTCTTAGAATCATTATGGCACTTGTAGCTCATTATGATTTGGAGTTACATCAAATGGATGTGAAACTGCTTTTCTAAATGGAAATTTGGATGAGGATATCTACATGGAGCAAGCTGAAGGGTTCGCAATTAAAGAACAAGAACACTTGGCTTGCAAATTAAAGAAATCTATATATGGACTTAAACAAGCTTCCAGGCAATGGTATATAAAGTTTAACGATACCATTACCTCTTTTGGATTTACAGAAAACACTGTTGATCAGTGTATATATCTAAAGATCAGTGGGAGCAAGTTTATTTTTCTGGTTCTGTATGTAGATGACATCTTGTTAGCCAGTAGTGATCTTGGTTTGCTGTATGAAACTAAAAGCTATCTTACCAAGAATTTTCAGATGGTTGATATGGGTGAGGCAAATTATGTTATTGGCATAGAGATCTTCAGGGATAGATCTCAAGGATTGCTAGGATTATCTCAGAAAGGGTATATCAATCGAGTCTTGGAAAGATTTCATATGGAAATGTGTTCAGTCAGTCCTGCACCCATTCAGAAGGGTGACAGATTAAGTGGTAGCCAGTGTCCCAGAAATGACTTAGAAAAGGGTCAAATGCAGAAAGTTCCGTATGCATCAGCTGTTGGGAGCTTGATGTATGCAAGCACTTGTACCAGGCCAGATATCAGTTTTGCTGTTGGGATGTTGGGAAGATACCAAAGCAATCCAGGAATAGAGCACTGGAAGTTGGCTAAGAAGGTTATGCGGTATCTTCAAGGGACAAAGGACTATATGCTCACATACAGGAGATCAGATCAGTTGGAGGTGATCGGCTATTCAGACTCAGATTTTGGTGGTTGCCCAGATAGAAGGAAGTCTACCTCAGGATTTATTTTCTTGCTAGCAGGTGGGGCAATCTCGTGGAAGAGTGTGAAGCAGTCCATTATTGCTTCATCCACGATGGAGGCTGAGTTCATAGCTTGTTTTGAGGCCACAAATCATGCATTATGGCTAAGGAATTTTATCTCAGCACTTGGTGTAGTTGACTCTATTGCCAGGCCGCTGACGATATATTGTGACAATATAGCAGCCGTATTCTTCTCTAAGAATGGTAAGTACTCTAATGGTTCTAGACATATAGAACTTAAGTACTTGGTGGTTAGAGAAAGAGTTGAGAAACAGAAAGTGTCAATTGTAAGTTTAAGTACCACTTTAATGGTTGCTGATCCAATGACAAAGGGATTGCCTCCAAAGACATTCAAGGAACATGTTGTAAGAATGGGTCTTTTGGGCAATCTGTAAATGTGTATTTTGGTACTTATGTAATTGACATTATTGTACAAATAAAAGTTCTGTTTCTGTGTTTCCTGTTATCCAATTATGTGTGCACATATTATGTATGGATGTTTGTTAAACAGGAAATGTCTTTACAAGACAATTACAGGGGTCATTTTGGTTATGAACTCATTAGTAAGGGTTATCAATGTTGTGGTACATAGAAGGGAGTATGACGTGGATGTTGTATAACCGCTATGACTCGCATTGGTAGTCCAAACTAATTGCAGTATTACGGTATTTCATATTTGGGCTTATCAGTTGTTGTTTTTTAAATTCGTGATCACGTGTCAAGTTTTTTCAGTATGGAATCCAATGGAGTCAAAATGATTTTCAAATGAGTCTTTTCTTTTATTTGTTTTCTAAAGTTTTAACCTAATCGGTTAGTGGTCCAAGTGGGAGAATGTTAATCTCATATAAAGGTGGCCCACTTAACCTTGATTATTTGCATTGGATTCCTATTAAAGTTGACTGATATTAAGGATGCCCATATTATAGTCACATTTATATAGTTATATGGTCTCTTGAAATATAAAGGGTACCATGATGGAAAGGTTTATTTCAAGGGACTTATGTGCAAATGTGCGACCCACTTTTCTCCTCCTGTAAAGAAAACAAAACTCACGCTCATATTTTTGAGTCTCTCCATCAGAAAAGAATAGAGGGGTTTTGTGAAAAGAAAAGGAGATAGAGAAAAGAGGATCCTTTGCATTAGGTCTTGCAGGAATCAAAGCGAAGGACAAGGGTCTACTTCTTCCATACATCACAAGGATCTTCAACCTTCATCTCAATCAATGGCTTCAGGTATGTATCATGTATTAAGTTAATTACATGAATTTGATTCCCTTGAGATGTATTTGATTCTTGATTCATGGCCATTATTCCGCATTAAATCAATTTAATTTCCAACAGTTTGAAAAGTCCAAATCAACCAAATTGATCAAATTCCCAATATCTGACGGAATTGGGCCTGAAAAGTTGTTACTGAAGAGGTACAGGTACGTCAACTCCGTCACCAGTCCAATCTCAGCTGGAAGCTTTCCAGAAAACAAGTTGTCTTGCACTTGAAAATCAACTAGTCTACGCCAGTTCCTGAACAAGTCTCCTGATATCTCACCGGACAACAAATTGCTCGAGATCCCGAACACCGACAATTTAGTCAGGTTGGCGAAAGCGGGCGGCAAACCACAAGTTAAACGATTAAGCGACAGCTCTATGTATGTGAGATTGGTGCACAGGCCAAGCTCCACCGGGATGCTAGAGTTCAGCTTAGCAAGCTTAATGTCAATCCGTTCAAGATTTCGCAGCTGTCCTAATGAAGATGGAATCGACCCACCCAGGAATTGTTGTACAGTTCAAGTATTCGGAGATTAGACATGGTTCCAAGCACCGGAGGAATCCTCCGGTGAAGTTGTTGTAGCCGAGACGAAGATCTTTCAGCTTCGACAACTTTGTCAAGAACACTGGAACGGGCCCTTGGAACGAATTTACCGACAGATTCAGATACTCTAGATTAACTAAATTGGTCAACAGCTCAGGTATCAAGCCAGTTAACATGTTTAGGGACAAGTCGAGGTATGTCAAGTTTGTGCAATTCAGAACAAATGATGGGAATTCGAGAGTTAGAGAGTTGAAATAGAGAGACAGATAGGTGACTGAAGGCAGAGGACTGAATTTTGCGTAGTCAGGATTTTCTAAGTAATTTGAGCCGAGATCGAGGTGCTGTACCTTTTGCAGCTTGCTTAGATGGTACGGGATTTCTCCAACCAAGTTGTTGTTGTAGAGACGGAGATCGCGGACCTCTGAAAGATCTCCGATTTCAGGGGGCAGAGTTTCTGCAAAGCCATTGCTGCTGAGGTCCAGTGTGACTAGCTGGGGTGCAGATGAGACGTTTGAAGGAATGGGGCCCTGGAGGAGGTTGGTGCTGAGGTTGAGGAGGGCGAGGTTGGGCAACGAGGAGAAGGGAAATTCGGCGAGGGTGCCGTTGAGGTTGGCGTTGGGAAGGGTGAGCTGGGTGATTCTGCCGGCGGGGTCGCAGCCGATGCCGAACCATTTGCATGGGCTGTTGGTAGTGGGTGTCCATGAGGTGAGTGAGTCAGGTTGAGATAAGGAGTTTTTCCATTTGAGGAGAGCTTCAGCCTCTGTTTGAGCTGTGATTTGGTGAGAGGTGAGAGAGAAGAAGAGGAGGAAGAAGGAGAGGGAGGGAGCAAGTTTCATGGCTTGTTGGAGGGAAAAAAATGGTTGGTTGGTTCTTTGGCTTACATGAAAAATGGAGCAAGTGTTGGATTGGTTAGAGTTTTAAGTGGGGGCTATTTTTCAAAGAAAAATCCTCAAATTAAATTTTTTTATAAATATCAACCTAATTAATTTCAAAAACTGACGTCTAACATATCACGTTGGTGGCGAGGCGGTTCTCCCTACCAGCGTAGAGCCCACGCTGGTGGGGATAATTTTTTGCTTCGTTCGGGTTCGCAGCCCTAGATGAAGCAAATTTTTTTGCTTGTGTATTGCTTCGTCCAGGGTTAGTATTGCTTCGTCCAGGGTTGCCAACCCTGGACAAAGCAATATTATTTTTTTTTGAATTTTGGCCTCGTCCGAGGTTGCCCACCCCAAACAGAGCAGACTTGGGCAAAAAATTGTTCATGTCTGCTTTGTCCGGGACTAACACCCAGACAGATAAATTTTAGTTTTTTATTTAACTTTTCTGTTTTGTCCATCAATATTTTACATCAAACTGCTTAGCTTAGTTGGTAAAGTAGAGGACTCAAAATCCTTTAGTCGCACATCCAAAAAATTTTAGATTTTCTTTTTCGATCAACAAGTAAAAAAATTGCTATTGCCGGGGATCAAACCCGGTTCATTCGCGTGGCAAGTGGGAACACTGACCACTCTACTACAATGATATAATGTCAATAACTTTCTTTTAATTCTATTTGTTTGTCCGAACAAGGAAAAGGTAAAAAAAATTCAAAAAAAAATTATTTTTCGTTCGTCCGAGGTTGCCAACCTCGGACGAACCAGACTTGGCAATTTCTTGCCCAACTCAGTCTCGTCGAGGGTTGGCAACTTTGGATGAGCCAAAATTTGAAAAAAAAAATTATTTCGCCCGTCCGGGATTGTCAACCCCGACAAAAAAATACATAGCAAAAGAAAAATATTCATCAGGGTTGGTAACATCGAACGAACCCAATAATGACCCGAGCCATGCGAGCGCCACACTGGCGGGGAAACTGCCTCACTGCCGATATGGCATGTCAGTGGTCTAAATTAATTTAGGAAGGTTGATTTTTAAAATATTTTTTAATTTGAGGTTTTTTTTGGGGAAAAATTGCTCAATAAGTGTAGATGTGAAAAGAGGAAGAAGCAGAAGATGTAGAGAAGTCAAAATTTTTGGTTTTACTTTGAGGAAGGGAGAGAGGGTGAATTGTGCAATGGTATGTGGCAGGGCTGTAGTGGGACCCAGCTGGGAGTACTAGGAAGGTTCCTTGGTGGTTGACTGCTGGATTTTTGACTAGTGGATTTTGACAAAGCCAAGATTTTTAAAATATGTTTCTTATTTTTTTGTTTTTTTTGTTTCTTTTTATACAGGGTATCCTAGGGGGCTTCGCCCTCAGACTAATCCCTGTACACCACATGCAGACCCCCTCCACATGTGATAGGTTAAGTACGGGGCCTAGCTCATGGGGAATGTCCTCCTCCTGGGCCTCGAACCAGCGCCTGGTGTGAGCAATCGCACTGGCTTGCCGTGAGGCCACAAGCGGAGGACAAATATATTTCTTAGCTAAAGGGTGTGTTTGGCTACTGGAATACAAAGTGAAGAAAATGAACAAGTCAGCTTTCAGCCTAGAAAAGCACTTTTACTTTTTTTTTTCTTCTTATTTGTTAAGAGGAAAAATATGTTGAAATGAGGGGGGTTCAGCAAATTTTCATCATCACCCATATTTTGTTGCCTCAGAAAGTTAGAGAAGAAAAGTCACATGGTCCCCAAAGTTTATAATATAATAACATCTCCCATCAAGACATGATCACCACCCAAGCTTTTGTGATATACTTACCACCAATTAGACAAAAGAGCTTGTGCCAACAGTTAAGATCTCAATTAAAGAAATGAATAATACAAATCAACGATCACAAAAAGCCCCTAATTGCTATGAAAATCCCAAGGGGTACTTGAAGGGGATTATAACAAGCAACATCAGCAAGTGAACACCCAAAGATAGAGAGGATAGTCATTTTTAAATCCCAAAATGGAGACAACAACTGTAAAACAAAGGCAACTACAGAATAGACCCAGCAATAAGATATCAGTATCAATAAGGTAACAGAACAAACTCAGGAATAAGGCAACATCAGTTCTACAGCAAAAAACAGAGAGGAGTAAGGCCATAAGGCAATTACACATCCATTTAGGACACGCCAAATGTGTTCATTCCTATACAAGTCCCTAATAATGGATGATTCACGGTGAATGAGCCTTGGTCGATGATAAATCATATGAAAGTAGGCACTATAATTATGACAACAGTAGCTGCAACACCACAATACATGTGCAAGATAATTTCCTCTCACGACCATCCATCTATAAATTACACAACCCCATATCCATTGGTAAATTTAAGAACATCTTATTTTAGCAAACTTCAAAATTCTTTTGACTATATATATCTTCATATACATACATAACTTATATAAATATACATGTATAATTCTATTTATGTTCACATTTATTTCAAATAAATAAGTAATATACAAACATAACCCAATGATATTTCACAATCCATACTTTAGGAATACATTATTTGCAACTTTATTAATCATCAAACAATGTCATAAGTTAAAATTAATAATTTTATGAATAATGGTTAGGCACGAGGATCATAATATTAAGTAAAGAAATTTAGTGTACTACACAAGTAGCCAGAGAAAAAATTCAACTAACTGAGAATATTGAAAGCAATTTAATTCATCATAAACCTAATTAAAAATCAGTACAGTGAATAACAACAATCAGATATATAATAACTTAGAAATAAATTTAAGATGAAAATATTAACATTCAAGTAGCCATCTCTATTAATGATATAGGTTTACCAAAGTTCAACTTAAATTTAAAGCACTATCCCATCACAGATAGGCCTTTCCATGAAAACTTGACTTGTTGACTTTGAACCTTCAGAACACGTTTTGTTCCTTGAAAATTTCAGCCTTGGACCAAGGTTCATCTCTCCACTGACAAACTGAATGTGTGGTTGAATGACATTCAATGTGAATGGATGGCTGCATATGAAGTCTAGTAACAGCTTGTGGAACCAATTCATTACGATCTGTGAGTGCATGATAACAGTCTATTTCTCTCTTTATAGGAGTTTATCGTCCCACTACGATTAGGTTATTTTCATTTATTATGATAAAGAAATAAAGAAAACATTGGATTCTTTTGAGAGAATTATAAAATTATTCCTTTTACACTTGTAATGCTTCAAGCAACTATAAGAGATTTCTCAGTATGCTGTACTTTAGGAAAATTCTAAATGAATGATGCTACAGTATGTTAATATGTTCTATCTTGAATGGCATTGAATTTTCTTTTCTTTTTGGAAAGTTAGTGGGTCTAAAAATCAAGATGACTTTCCCCACTTTTTTCCCCTTAATTGGTTTGTTAGAGTGTTGCTTTTATAGATTTCTTAGGAATCTAATAATCACCTTAATGCTCTATTTGTGGTTCCACGAGGCAACACTATGACACTCTTTTTCTTGAGTAGAAAATTATGTTAGTCAAATATTTGGTTAAATTCCAATGAGAAAATGCAGAAAATTATGTTAGTCAAATATTTGGTTAAATTCCAATGAGAAAATGCAGAGTTTTTCTAATGTGAAAAAGATGTGGGCAAGCGAGAAATCACTATCAAATTGCTCGTCTTGAAAACAACTTGATGTAGGAGAGCAGGGCAACAAACCGCAAGATTTATATTAGTCAACTAATCATCAAGAATAGTCGACTAATCCTATCAGTAGATGACTTATTAGTCAAATAACGTTCTCAGTAGCTGACTAATCAATCTCAGTAATCGACTAGTTTTGTGGAACAAAGAGCAAGTAAATTTTTTGGACTTCTTACTAGTCGACTAGTATCTAGTACGAGTCGACTAATACCGTTACCGATCTGCTATTCGATTCTGTTAGGAGTCAGTTTTCAATTCTAATTAGATTCCAAATTATTTTTGTTTTACTTTTCTAGTTACATTAGACTACTACTTTTAAAGCTTATTTAAAGGCCAATATATTCTTTATTTTGTACACAATAACTTTGATAAATTCAATTGAGTTTTTCCTCTTAAATTGCTCATAGATTCGAGTTGTTCTCTTTTCCTCGTGGATTCAAGTTTTTTTGCTCGTGGAATCGAGTATTATCCCTACCTGAAGTTCTTTTAAGGGTTCATCAGCGCTAGAACGAGTTCTAGTCAGCATCTTTACTTTGTCTGCATCAATTGACTGATCTTGGGCAATTTTTTGACGATAGCAAGAGACCGCGATGGTTTGCAATGTTTTTCAACAAGGAGAGGCACTGTTGAAAAGAGACATCTGCACTATAAAATCTACCATGGATCTTATGGTCCAAGAGATCAAGAAGTTGTCTCATAAGATTGATGACTGAAGTCTAACCGATGGTACGTACAAAAGTAGACATGCTTGTCAATCAACTCAAACTCCACCACAATAGCTACCACCACATCAACTTTCACTCCAACAACACCACCACAACAATCACCACTACGTCAACGACCATCATAATGACAACCAAGACATCCTCCACGGGATTTTCAAAATGAAGACCTTTCTGATGAGAATGAATTGAATAACCCCTTCTATCAAGAAGAAGACTTCAAAGATGAATCTTACGATAGAGGGATGGCTTACAAGCAAGGTTATAGACGATTGCCAATCCTAATCCTAATAGGAAGGGGGCATTTTCTTCTCCTAATCATGATAGGAGTTACTAAAGTCCTAATGAATATAGGATGGAGATCAAGATTCCTTCCTTTAGTGGGAACTTTGATATCGAATCTTTCTTGGACTGGGTCTATGAAGTGGAGAAGTTCTTCGACAAGGCTTACGTCTCGGAAGAGAAGTATGCCAAGTTTGTGGCATACAAGCTCAAGGGAGAAAGAGCTATATAGTGGGACCAATTACAAATATTAAGGGGACGTCAAGGCAAATCATTCGTGATGACATTGAGATGCATGAAGCAACTCCTTTAAGGTAGATTTCTTCCCCTCGACTATCTGTTGGCCCAAAGGCCCATCACTCTAGTTTTGATGATGATCAACTCATGTAGTTATGTTTACTAATGATCTTGTGTTTAATTAGTGACAGATTTATGATCAAGATCTTAGTTAGTGTGTAGCTTCAACAAAGGATTTGAAGTCAAGTTTTGGAGCTAGTATGGTGTGATCCAAAGAGCTTTTGGATCGTGTTTGGACCAAGTCAAGAAGATGAGAAGACTTCAAGTGAAGACTTCAAGAAGATGAAGACTTGTGTCTAGGTTTGTTTTTATAAGATTTTGTTTTTAGATAAAATGTAAAGGATAGAATAGTTGGTGGATTGCTAAAGTACATATACACACACACTCTTGATAGTTTTATTTTTACAAAAGAATTTTTATTTTAGACAATACCATTTTAGTTTTTGGTATTTCAATATTTCCATGTTTTAACCAAACCTAGTTTAGAGCTTAATGTCAAAAACATAGATATTTCACCATGTTTGTGTAGTGGATCATATCCATACACACTATGCTTAAATAGAGTTTAAATATCTTATTTTTGTATTTGGTAAAGTTTTGGAAAAACAAGTTTTGGAAAAATCAAGTTAGGAAAAATACTATTTTTGTTTTAAGCCAATTTTTCTAAGTTACAAAAATAGTCCAAATTATTTGTAACATGCCTTGATTTTGTGCAAGCATATTTGTTTATCAAAGTATATTGGTAAAACTATTTTTGTAGATTTTTCAGTATTTTATGGGATTTTATTTGAGCCAAAAAGACCAACATTTTAATCCCTGAATTCTGTTTCCAGGCTTCAGCTGGTCGACCGACTGGTCGATCGAAGTCTGAAGTCGGTCAACTGGGCGGCCGACCGACGTGCACAGACGTGCACGCCCAGTTCTGGCAGGAGGCCGGTCGACCGACCCGGTCGACCGTCCAGAGAGCTCTGCTCTCTGGAAAGGCCCCGGTCGACCGGGCGGTCGACCGGACAGAGAGACCTGCTCTTTGTATCCTGGCCTCGGTCGACCGACCGATCGACCGATGGCACAATGGTCTGAAATATGACCGTTGGCCAGTCGACCGGCCGGTCGACCGACAGGTCTGACAGACCCCAACAACTAGTTTCTCTAGCCCTATAAATTTGGGGGTTTGGGCATTATTTTCTACAAGATTTGGAGAGTGTTTTTGAGCCAGTTTTTCCAATCCTTTTTAGAGGTTTTCTCCACAAAATTGAGAGCAAATATTTCCTATCAAAAGGGAGTTTTATCAAGAGTGTTTAAAGAGAATTTCTTGAGTTTTCCTCCACCATCTCTTTCCTAGTTTTCTCACATAATCACTTGAGCTATCTATTGCTTTATCTATCCATAGGATTGTGTTGTGAGAGTTTTTATTGGTGATCAAGTGATTAGATCACCAAGTTTTCATCTTATACTTTGAGGAGGCGGACGGTTGTGTTCGCATTGTTTCGGGTCCTAGTGGGGACTCGGTGTTTCGAGTTCGTGAGTGAACTCCTTGTTTGAGGTGCGGCCTTGGCGAGCCGGTGGGCTTGCGTTATGTACGGACTAGGGAGTCCGAGAGCTTGTAGGTGTTGCGGTACCGAGGAGTGATCCAGTGGGATCGATTATAGTGGAAATCCTTCGTAGTGTCGAAGGCGGGGATGTAGAGCAAGTGTGCTCAAACCTCGAAACAAATCCCTTGTGTTTGCGATTGCTCTATCTCTCTCTCCCTTACTTGTTTATATCTTGCATGCCTATATTGTGATCATCTTTATATGCTTGATATACATATTGTGCTTAATTGTTATATTGCTTGGGATTGTTTGCTAACACTTGTATTTAACCAAGAGAGCCAACACGGCACCTCAACCCTTATCTAGGGGAATCTAGAGGAGTTAGTCCAGAGCCCTTCACGGGGAATTCGGCTACACTCTTGTGTTATACGTGGTGTTTAGTGTAATAGTTTTGTTTAGGTCATAATAGCTTTTAATTCCGCATTATTTGTCATTAAGTGACCATTAGATTAGCCATCACTTATTCACCCCCCCTCTAGGTGATTTACAATTGGTATCAGAGCCAAGTGCTCTTGATTTGGGTCTTACAACCTAGAGTTAAAGATCCTCATTTTTAGGCTAATCAGAATATTTGTACACACACCATGGACTTCATGTCACCACCCACCTTTGACATTCTTAACATCCAAATTTGGAAGGTTAAGATGTCTTTGTACCTCAAAGCCTTAGGTATTCATGTTTATCTTGCTATAATTAAAGATTCATATGTTAATGATAGCAAGAATTTTGAGGCTAATACAAAAGCCCTAAATGCTTTGAAGAGTACCCTAAATGATGATTATTTATCTAGGGTTGCTAATCTTGATTCGGCTTTTGTAGTTTGGAATTTGTTGACCTCCCTTGGCGAAAAAGATCAATACTATGCGGGGAGCGACTCGGATGTTGGAAGCGACACCTCCAACGTATGCTACATGGTCCAAGGGGATAACCCCCTTGAGGTAAATACCGAATCCGAGCTAGATGAGGATGTAGACATGTCATATAATGAACTTGCATCTTTTTGTCAACAATTGCTTGAAAAATATGACATGCTTAAGAAAGATAATAAGAAAATGAAAAAGAAATTTGATTGCATGCTTAATGAAAAAGATTCATTAGAAAATAAGATTGCATGCATTGAAAAAGAAAATGAAGTTTTAAAAAATGAAAATGTTTCCTTGTTTTCTAAATTAAATGATCTTTGTGAAGGAAACACATCTTTGAAAAATAAAATTACTTTGGTGGAAAAACAAAAGGAAGTTGCTTTTCAAGAAAACATCTCTTTAAAAAGAAAATTGTTGAAAAAGAAAAAGAAAAGTTTCTCAAAAGAAAAATGATTCTCATTCTCACCATGCTTTACATGCCACCATTGATGAAAGTGAGATTAAGTTTTTGAAAAATAGGATTAATTGTTTGAGCTCAACCTTGATCAACTGTGCATTTAATCACAAGAAATTGGAATCCTTGTTTCAAAAGAAACAAGTTCCCCATGTTCATGCACATCACCATCATGCATATGCTTATGTTGCATGCCACGATCATACACACACACATAAGCATCCTAAGGTGTACAAATGTACACATTGTGGCCGCAAAGGCCATCTAGCAAAATTTTGCTTTGATAAGTTGCATCATGTAAATTTTGCTAATAAAAATGTTTTAAAGTTTGTCAAGGAACCCAAACATTTTGCTAATAAGAATGTTCCTTACAAAGCTAACCCCCAAGGACCCAAGAGAAAATGGGTACCAAAACCCCCACCTTGTGTATTTGATGTAGGTGAGGGCTCTCACAAGACATGAGAGATTTGGTGCCTTGGTGGTGGTTGCATGGACTAGAAGGACATACATTTGATGCACCGCTATCAAGGAGTTTTGGTGGGACATCCACCATGTTTGGAGATTTGGAACATAGTTCCTTAGTTGGTAACTATTTCTAAACTCCTAGTTTATTTACATGCTTATTCATTTGTAATATCATATAACATGTTCATGTTTTAGTTGTTTTTGGGCTTCATGTGGTAAATACTAGTTTAAATGTAGTTTTTATCAAAACTTATATTTATACATGTACAAATAGTGAGAACAAATTGATTCATATATGTTTGTACTTCATGCTCATTTGTACCCACTATATGCACATGTATATGCTAGTTTTGATGATTCTCTCATTTATACATGTTTTGCCTATTTTTATGTTTTACTTCATGTATATGCATCTTTTATTCAAATCTAATAAATATACATGTATACCCGTGAGTCTCTTGCCTTCATGCAAACACTATTAATAGACTCTTTTTATGTTTGGGATATGTATGCATATTGTTAGTTTTGAATAAAAACATACATATACCTTGAAGTTTATTTTTAAGAGAAAAATGAATTTTTACATGTTTGTTTCGAGCTTAATTGATTATCTTCATGAAAAATGCTATTTACATGATTTTTGAACACTCACACTTCATTTGTTTTGTCATGACCTTGTTTCATGAACATATTTTTGAGCGTTATCGTTTTGAGTGTCAACTTTTATGTATTTGGTATGACTCATGAAATACATATGATTTGGTTTCATGTTTTGAAGGATCTTTAACTAGTTTTTCAAAAATTATCTTTAACTAGTTAATTATTCTTCATTTGGAAGCGATTTTCAATGCTAAACTATTTTCAAAATTATTTTCGAAAACCCCTTCAAACTTCCATGGGCGGATGGCTGGGCGTGTATGCCTTGCAAGCTTTATTGAAAATCCTTTACCTTGTGCATATGAAGGGTGGTAGGTTATGAGTTATATACATGATTTACAATGTTATTTTCAATTGGTATCTCAATTGATATTTTTGTATATACTCATATTTTGTTTTCCTATATATGTATGCTTCATAATTTCCATAATATCAATTGCTATTGGTATTATCTTTTCATACATATATATGATTTTCGTGTGCTTGATTTACAATTGATTCATTTTTTAAAGCACAAAGTTTGTTTATGCTAAGCTTATGAAAAATAAAAATTTTGATCATTATATTTACAATTGGTATCAATTAATTATTTACATTTGGTATCTTAAAATTTGATTGCTTTACAAGAGCTCTGATACCTTTAAAAATTTTATTTTAATAAGAAAAATTAAAAATGTTTGATTTGTATTTCTTATATGCAAGGAGAGCTTAACATCTCTTCTACATATAGATTTATGATGAGTGTATCTTGTATTGAGGAGCTTGACAAACTCTTCTTTATGTGATACACGTGTGTAGGGGAGCTTCACATCTCCTCTTATGCATTACATATTATGCATTATGTGAATTAGGGCTTGTCATCCCTCTTTCATGTAATGTATATGTGTAGGGAAGTTACTTTACCGTCTTTCTCTTCATGAATGTACATCGCATATAACTTTTTATTGATTGATTTGCTTCACCCCTTATTGATCTCTTTGTTTATGACAAAAAGGGGGAGAAAATTTTGTTTTTACTTTAACCCCTTTGTTAATGATTGACAAAAAGGGGAGAAAGATTTTGGATTTATATGCATGCTTTGGAAAAAGGATTTATGTTTATGCATATATGTTTTGTTTTGCAAATAGGAGAAAAGAATTTGATTTGTTTTATGCTTCGTAGCATGTTTATCTCCTTACATTTGCATACATGTTTATGTGATTCATTGCATATCTATTTGTTTATTTGCTATGCATGAGTTAAGGGGGAGCTTCTTCGAGGCTTTACTTTAATCCATGCATATATAACTTCATGAGTTTTGTCATCATCAAAAAGGGGAGATTGTTGGCCCAAAGGCCCATCACTCTAGTTTTGATGATGATCAACTCATGTAGTTATGTTTACTAATGATCTGGTGTTTAATTAGTGACAGATTTATGATCAAGATCTTAGTTGGTGTGTAGCTTCAACAAAGGATTTGAAGTCAAGTTTTGGAGCTAGCACGGTGTGATCCAAAGAGCTTTTGGATCGTGTTTGGACCAAGTCAAGAAGATGAGAAGACTTCAAGTGAAGACTTCAAGAAGATGAAGACTTGTGTCTAGGTTTGTTTTATAAGATTTTGTTTTTAAATAAAATGTAAAGGATAGAATAGTTGGTGGATTGCTCAAGTACATATACACACACACTCTTGATAGTTTTGTTTTTACAAAAGAATTTTTATTTTAGACAATACCATTTTGGTTTTTGGTATTTCAATATTTTCATGTTTTGACCAAAACCTAGTTTAGAGCTTAATGTCAAAAACATAGATATTTCACCATGCTTGTGTAGTGGATCATATCCATACACACTATGCTTAAATAGAGTTTAAATATCTTGTTTTTGTATTTGGTAAAGTTTTGGAAAAACAAGTTTTGGAAAAATCAAGTTTGGAAAAATACTGTTTTTGTTTTAAGCCAATTTTTCCAAGTTACAAAAATAGTCCAAATTATTTGTAACATGCCTTGATTTTGTGCAAGCATGTTTGTTTATCAAAGTATATTGGTAAAACTATTTTTGTAGATTTTTCAGTATTTTATGGGATTTTATTTGAGCCAAAAGACCAACATTTTAATCCCTGAATTCTGTTTCCCGGCTTCAGCCGTCGACCGACCGGTCGACCGAAGTCTGAAGTCGGTCGACCGGGCGGTCGACCGACGTGCACAGACGTGCACGCCCAGTTCTGGCAGAAGGCCGGTCGACCGACCCGGTCAACCGTCCAGAGAGCTCTGCTTTCTGGAAAGGCCCAGGTTGACCGGGCGGTCGACCGGACAGAGAGACCCGCTCTCTGTATCCTGGCCTCGATCGACCGACCGGTCGACCGATGGCACAACGGTCTGAAATATGACCGTTGGCCGGTCGACCGACAGGTCTGACAGACCCCAATGGCTAGTTTTTCTAGCCCTATAAATTTGGGGGTTTGGGTATTGTTTTCTACAAGATTTGGAGAGTTTTTGAGCCAGTTTTTCCAATCCTTTTTAGAAGTTTTCTTCACAAAATTGAGAGCAAATATTTCCTATCAAAAAGGAGTTTTATCAAGAGTGTTTAAAAGAGAATTTCTTGAGTTTTCCTCCACCATCTCTTTCCTAGTTTTCTCACACAATCACTTGAGTTATCCATTGCTTTATCTATCCATAGGATTGTATTGTGAGAGTTTTTATTGGTGATCAAGTGTTTAGATCACCAAGTTTTCATCTTGTACTTTGAGGAGGCGGACGGTTGTGTTCGCATTATTTCGGGTCCTAGTGGGGACTCGGTGGTTCGAGTTCGTGAGTGAACTCCTTGTTTGAGGTGCGGCCTCGGCGAGCCGGTGGGCTTGCGTTGTGTACGGACTAGGGAGTCCGAGAGCTTGTAGGTGTTGCGGCACCGAGGAGTGATCTGGTGGGATCGATTATAGTGGAAATCCTTCGTAGTGTCGAAGGCGGGGATGTAGAGCAAGTGTGCTCGAACCTCGAAACAAATCCCTTGTGTTTGCGATTGCTCTATCTCTCTCTCCCTTACTTGTTTATATCTTGCATGCCTATATTGTGATCATCTTTATATTCTTGATATACATATTGTGCTTAATTGTTATATTGCTTGGGATTGTTTGCTAACACTTGTATTTAACCAAGAGAGCCAACGCGGCACCTCAACCCTTATCTAGGGGAATCTAGAGGAGTTAGTCCAGAGTCCTTCACGGGGAATTCGGCTACACTCTTGTGTTATATGTGGTGTTTAGTGTAATAGTTTTGTTTAGGTCATAATAGTTTTTAATTCCGCATTATTTTTCATTAAGTGACCATTAGATTAGCCATCACCTATTCACCCCCCTCTAGGTGATTTACACTATCAACAAACTCTATATAATCAATTTGAGCATTGTCTATGTAAAACCCCATCTTCAGAATAAGTACCAAGATATGTGTCTAGATTTTTCGATCATATTTTTTTAATTTTTCTCCCCCATTTATTTCTTTTGTTATTATTTATATTTTTTTATATCGGATCCAGGTTTCTGGACTTTGGTCAGTCTAAGTTCGAACTCGGGACGCGATCCCAATGTACTACTTAATTTGGCCTTTTTGATAGTCAGATTTGATCGATTTTAGTTTTAAAAATTGGTTGTCAATATTTTAGATTTTTCATGACTTTTTGTAATTTTTCCGAATTATTCTGTAAAATCTTCAAAATCGGTATCGACCAGTGTCATCGATCGATTCCTAAATTTTTAATTTATAAATGAAATTGAATTTCTAGAAACTGCTTTCACATTGTTTCTCAGTATCATATTTTCTATTTTAATGCCTTTTTGGAGATTTTTTTGAATTAATCAAAATTTGACTGAACTAGCGTCGACTGGTATCGTCGATCGAATCCAGGATTTTTAATTTGAAAATGGGATTGTTGAATCTCATTTCACCTTATATCTCAGTATAATATTTTCTATTTTAAAAAATTTTCGAGAACCTTTCAGAGTTACTTTAGTTTCGAGTATTTTCGGTATTTCTTCTGTATTTTCCCGAGTCCGTATTTGACTGGATATTTTCCTTCTCCTTTTTCTTTTTCTTTTTTCCCTTTTTCTTTCTCTCTTCTTTCTTCCTTCTTTCTCTTTATCATTTTACTTTTTTCTTTTCTTTTTTCTCTTTTTTCCTCCTCCGCATATTTCCCCAAAATATCTTCTCCACTTCACTCTTTCTCTCTCCTCTGCAAGCGCAGATCTAACCCAATCCTGACGCGGGGCCCAAGCCGACAGGGGTTGTTTGGTCAGAAAAATGGTGCGAAGTAAATTTTTTTTGAGTGGATGAAAGATTACAACGGAATGATTCTGATTACAAAAGAGGAGAAAATAACTGGTTCTCCCCTTTTGTTTAAGGCTGGGTTCTTCTGTATGGCAATGAAGAGTGATTCTTGTTCTTCGTTGACCGACCGAATGACAAGCTTCTCTTTGGGATACTCTCGAAAAGTAATCAGAACAAAACTCTATTTTTAACACATTAATTGTTTAGAGCCCACTGATTTCTCCTTTTATCTCTCTCTCTGGACCTTAAAAAAAAAAGCAAGAGGAAAGTAAGAAACTTTTAACTTGAGAATTCTCAGCTCTCAATCTTCAAAAGTCTCTCTTTTTCTTCTCTGTTCTCCTAAAAGTCCTCCCCCTTTTATATCTCCTTAAGCTATTTATAGGGAGTCATAGGGTATAACTGTCCCCTAAACTTCCTCCATAATGGGAATTAAACCCCCATTACGTGGGGAGTTAATTGACCCAGTAATGGGGATCAGTTATAACAAAAATGTAGGTCTAGTGCTAGACGCGGACCTCACATTGTTTGATGTAGATGCAAATAGCTCAGTCAGAATGTAGAGTTGCTCAGACCCGCGTAAGGTGCAAGACGCGGAGTTGCTCAGACCCACTTTTGAAGTGAAATACAAAGTTGCTCAGACCTGCATTTAAAGTGAAAAGCAAAGTTGTTTAGACTTGCGCTTAAAGTAGGACGCGAAGTTGCTCAGGCTCGCATGAGACATAGAGTTCCTGAGACCCGCGTTTGAAGTGGGACGTGGAGTTGTTCAGACTCGCGTAAGACCCAGAGTTTCTCAGACCCGCATTTGAAGTGAAACACAAAGTTGCTCAGACTCGCATAAGATGCGGAGTTCCTCAGACCCGCGTTTGAAGTTTTTGTTTTCCTTTAGACGCGAGGTCCGCGTTTTAGTTGAAACATGACCATCGCGTTGAAGTGAGGTCTGCATCTGATGACCTATCCTTAATGATTTTTAAATAGCCTACAGAACTCCCTTCAAAGTTTTCGACACTCCACGGTTGACTGGGATGGATTTTGGATTACTTTGGACTTTAGTTGATTTCGGGTTCCCTTGAGTGAACTGGCAATCTTTCGAGATTCTATGAGCCTAATCCTGTCTGGATTCTGGTCTTCGTGAGAGTACTATTGAACTGATTGAAGCCTCCAGGGAAGATCGTCATGAGTTCTTAGAAACTCAGTCTTGCACTTGTGTGAGCTCTGGTTTGTTGGTCGGTGTACTATTGAACCGGTAGAGTTTTCGATTACTTTTTTCGGTGTACTGCTGAACTGTTTGCAGAAGTAAGGACATACTCCTTGTATGTGAGAGAGTGCGGCCCTCATAGATGTGATTGCCATATTGATCAAGTGCAGCGCGAACTCCAATGAAGTTGAGACGTGATTCTCAGTTGCCATAGAGACGCGACTCTCAATTATTGTCTAGACGCGACTTTTAATTGTTGTTGAGATGCGACCTTGGTTGATGTTGAGATGTGACTCTCAATTTCAAAAGCGAAGACCGCGTTGGATGCTTCCAGACGCGGATGCGAGTGCCGCGTTGGACGCGTGTCTGCCTCAGATCAAGCTCGAGATAGGCGTCACGTATCTCGGCCACTGATGGGCCTATAAAAGACTCGGATCTTTCAACAGTCAATTCACTTGACTGTGTTTCTCTTTCGATCATACCCGCGTCTCAGAACCCATAAAGCTTTGAGCTTTTTCAATCTTTTCAAAGATTTTCACCGTGGAGATGGCCCCAAAACTCAAGCAAACAGTTGTTTCTTCAAGCGTCGTCGCTGCGCCAACCGCCATGGGTGGCTCTCCTCCTCAGGAAGCCCCTATTTCTGGTAAGTGGAATGGCTTTCGCCATTAATAATACAAAGAGACACCATCTCTTAACTTCTTTTTGAAGTTTTTGAAACTTCTGTTGAAGTTGAACAGTCAACGCGGATCTCACTGGTCTGCATTTGATTTGTGGACGCGGTTCTCGCGTTGATGTGCGGAACGTGGGTCTGGTGATCATGGCATTTTTCTGTTTTACCAAAGCGACCCTTGTGTCTGCAAATTGAACACGAGTCCAGGGGACTCCGCGCCTTTAGACTTCTGAACGAAAGTCTCATTTGTGAGACTCGCGTTTGAGTCTCAAGATTTAGAAAATTTTCTAAGTGTGGAGTCTAGATGCGGGCTCTGTGTAAGCCTCACGTTTTAGTCGTAGAACACAGATCTCATGTGTTGAGCTCCACGTTTGAACTCCAACACTTGTGTAATTTCACTGTCTTCAAAGTATTAATTTTGTGTTCTTTTCTTTGCGGTGAGGTACTCCTTGAATCCTTTGGCGAAGAGACATCATTTTGGTCAATGTTGGCCCAAAGGCCTTCCACTCTAGTTTTGATGATGATTAACTCATGTAGTTAAGTTTACTAATATTCTTGTGTTTTTAGTCTCAGATCATTAAACAAGATATTAGTTGGTGATTAGCTTCAACAAAGGAGTTTAGAAGCTTTTCATGGTGAATCCAGGGCCCAAGCATCAAGATCATACCTTGCCTTGCTCATGGATCACGGTTTGGGATCGAGTCGGCTTGAAGACGGTGTTCATCAAGAAGACTTAGGTATCCTAGTTTAGTTGAGTGTGTTTAGATCCATATTGTAAAGCTTAGTATAGTTGATATGCTCAAGTGCACAATACACACACGTTTCATGTTTTGGTTTTGTTTTCATGAATAGTTTGATCAAAACAAGTTTACATGGTTTATATGTATAGTAGATGTATTCTTTCTATACATGCATGCTTAAACTTATTATACAAACTTATTTTGACTTTCCTATTCATGTATTGAAAAATCAAGTTTGATAAAATACAGTTTTAGTTTTTGATAAAATTTGCAAGACACAAATATGATTCCAAATATTTATATATTGTCTTGAAATTTTTATCACAAGTTTGTATTTCTATATAAAATGTTAAAAGAATTTTTATGGAGTTTTTAGAAGAGATAAAAGATTTTTACAAAATATTTTTACCCAGGCTCTAACCCAGACAGTGGCTGACAGGCCAGGTCGGCCGACCGCACGGTCGACCGAACCAAGGGCCGGTCGACCGTTACGGTCGACCGACGTGCACAGCCTTGTGCACGTCTGCAGCCCAGTGTGCCGGTCAACCTGACCAGAGAGCCTTGCTCTCTGTATCTGGGCGGTCGACCGAGCGGTCGACCGGACCAGAGAGGTCTGCTATCTGGATCTGGGGGTCGACCGGGCGGTCGACTGGTTTTGCCCAACGGTCATATTTCTGACCGTTGGCGGTCGACCGGGCCGGTCGACCGTAGGCCTGTCAGGCTGCCAGATCAGCCTAACGGCTAGTTTTCTGTTTGGCCTATATAAACCCCATTTCTTTGGGATTTTGGCCAAGATTTTTTGAGCTAATTTTTCCCCATTCTCTTGTTTTAAAAACAAGTTTTCAAAAGTGTTTAAAGAGCTAAAAGATCCATCTTATTTGTTTTAAAGTGTTTTGTTATTTTCAAAGAAAATAGGGTTTTGGGAATTAGTTTCTTGTTCTTCATTTCTATATCAATTTTGGTATTTTCTCAAGAGATTTTCTTTGATCAAAACACTTTGTTTTCCATACTTGAGCTATCTTCTATCCTAATCTATTAGGATCTTATTTTATTGAAAAGAGGAAAGAGGAGTTGTTTGTGGTTGAAACATACCACTAGTTGTAAACCCTTGATTTCTTGTGTTGCTCCCTCTTTGGTAGAGGTTGAGGTTGTTGTATTGGGTTGGTGTTTGCTCCCTCTTTGGTAGAGGTTGAGGCTTGTGATTTTCTCCCTCTAGGGAGAGGTGGAGTTGGGTTGTAAACCTCTTCGGTAGAGGTGTTGGTTGTTGTTTGGCTACGGGCCTACCCCTCGGTTGTGAGGTGGTGTTTGAGAGAGGAGTTCGGTACTCCTATTGTTGTAACAAATCCTCCTCGGTAGAGGTTCCCTCGGTGGGAGATAGTGGATTGGAAATCCTACACGGTGGTGTAGGCGGGGAAGTAGAGCTAGGGGCTCGAACCTCGTAACATATCCTTGTGTTTGCGTTTGATCCAATATCTCTCAACTCTCTCTCTTTTATATTGTGCAAAGTATCTTTCATTTCATATCATTCATATTGCTTGTATTGTGCCTTACATAATTCATATTGCTATATCTTGTATATGCTTGGTTGTTTGTGTGCCTCACTTGTACTTAACCACAAGAGCTTCATATAGCACCTCACCCATATGTAGGGGAATCAAGAGGAGTTAGTCCAGAGCCCTTCACGGGAATTCGGCTACACTTGTGTGTTGTACTAAGTGTGTTACAAATTAGTTTTAAGCTTCCGCATTTAGCGCATTTAGTTTCTAGATTAGCACTTACACCTATTCACCCCCCCCCCTCTAGGTGTTTTCAATTGGTATCAGAGCCTACGCTCCTGATACTTAGGCTTAACATCCTAGGAGTGAGATCCTTGTTTAGCTAATCTATAATTTGCATTTGCACATTTGTTTGCTTGCACACATATAGTTTGCACTCATGGATAGCCCTCCTATGTTTGATATCTCTAGACTTGAGGTTTGGAAGGTTATGATGAATTGTTACTTAAAGACCCTAGATTTGCATGTCTTTCTTGCCGCTACCAAGAAATGCTATCTTGGTGACCGCAATCATATAGGGGCCAATGCACAAGCCCTTGAGGCCATTAGAAGCACGCTTTCAAGAGAACATCTTTTGCTTGTTTCTAACATTGATTCTGCCTTTGCAGTGTGGAATATTTTGACAACAACATCCACCTCCAAGCTTCAATTCCCAATCCAACCCGAGAAATCTAGTAGAGAATCCGATTCTCAAAGCTAAATGGTCCAAGGGAATGACTCCCTTGAGGTACAATCGGAACCTCAACTAGATAGTTTTGATTCTAATTCTTCATGTGATGAATTTGTTAATGCCTATGCTTTGAATGAAGAACTATCTATAGTTTGTGAAAAATTGATAGAAAAATATAAAGTTTTGAAAAAGAAGACTCTTGCTTTAAATAAAGAAAATGAAAAATTGTCTTCTAAACTTGATTGTGTTTTGCAAGAGAAGGTTGAGGTCTATAATGAAAGGGATTCATTGAGATCTCAATTAGACCTTGCTCTAAAGGAAAATAATTTTTTGAAATCTAAAAATGATTGTGATGTTGTTTTGAAAAATAATAATGCTTTATCTTCAAAAGTTGAATTTTTTTTAAGAGAAAATGATTCTTTGAAAAGAGAAATCGATTTTATTTCAAAAGAATTAGAAATTTGTTTAAATAAAAATAATTCTTTGAAAAATGATATTGCTTCACATGTTTGCCATGCTAGGGTAGTTTCACCTAGGTCACCCATTGCATGCCACACTTCTTCTTTAATTAACAAAGATATATCCATGCTTAAGAAGAGTGTAGATTGTTTGGGCTCCACCTTGAGCCAATGTGCCAAGAGTCATACACGTTTGGAATCTTTGGTTCGAAAGAAACAAGTTCCATCTATTATGCATGCACACCCTCCACAGCATACACATGCTCCTCACGGACACCATCAATACTTGTATGCTCATGTGTACACTTGTACACATTGTGAACGTAAGGGCCACCTTGCTAAATTTTGCTTTGATAGAATACATGATGTAAATTTAGCAAATAAGTTTGTTTGGGTTAGAGAAGGGACTAACCCCCATGGACCCAATTAGATATAGGTACCAAAGACCACCCCACTTGTTCTTGATGTAGGTGTGGGCTCTCACATGACGTGAGAGTTGCCGTACCTTGGAATGGATGCGTACCGAGCTCAAAGGAAACAATTTGGATGCATCACTTTCAAGGGATGTTTGGTGGAGAGGACCACCTTGTTTTGGAGACATGGAGAAGTTGCCTCATAGGTTTTGGTAACGGTCTCTTACTCCTTATACTTACATGCTTTTCATATTCATTTGTTTATAGCATGTTTTTTGATGTTTATGGATTAGTATGTAAATGACATGATAATTAGGCTTATGACATGCATGTATAGCCTTTGAGACACCCATGCTTATATGGACCCATATTTAGTGTTCTCACCTTAGTTTAGCTATCATGTTATCATAGCTCTAATAACATGTAAATTTACATAATAATCATGTTTATGTTTATCATGATGATTTTATCTTGTTTTTGATGCTTCATGTTTTGAATATAAGTTTAAATGTTAGTTTTCATTAAGACTAGGTATATACTTGTGCATGTAGTGGGTCACAAATAAATCTATATATGTTTGGGCTTGATTGCTTATTTGTTCCCATTAGATGCGCTAGTATAGTCTAGTTTTGATGATTCATACTTTTTAAACTTGTATTCCTATTTTTGGATTTATTTTATGTGTATGAGTTTTCATTTCATGTATATGTGTATTTTTGCCAAACTTTAAGATATACATGTATACCCCTTGAGTCATTTGCTTTTCATGCAAATCTTTATTTATGGACTCAATTGTGTTTGGGGATATGTATGTATACTTCTTATGTTGACAAATCATACATATACCTTGAAATGAAATTTGGTTTAATGAAAATTTAATTATTCATGTTTTCATGTATTTATGTTTAAATTTCATGTATATGTCTATCTTGTCCAAACTATTGACTATACATGTGTATCCTTTAAGCCACGTGCCTTCATGCATATACATTTGTGGACTCATTATGTGTTTTGGATATGTATGTATGCTTTAGTTTGTATTAGACATACATATGCCTTGAAGATTAAATTAGTTTTGATGATTTTCATTTTTTTAAGAAATATTGAGCTTAATTGCCATTTTCATGATTTTGATCTTCACATTGTATTTATACACTCACATTTATTGTTTGCTCATATTTTTGTTTTCATGAGTCATATCTATGCTTAAGTGACTTAGAGTGTTGATTATCATGTGGATTTCTTATTTCATGAAAAATAATTATGTTTTATTCCTTGCTTAAAGTATTTCGTACTAGTTTATAAGTTTTTCATTTAAACTAGTTCGTATTCTTCATTTTGGTAGTGTATTTCAAACAAACTACATTTTCAAATCTATTTTTGAAAACCCCTACCTTCCAAGGGCGGTTGGATGGGAGATCATGTTCATGTATGCTTTAAAATGAAAATCATTTAAAACTTGAACCATGATTGAGAGGTATAGGTTATATGAGATATACACTTGATCTTATTGTTGTTTCAATTGGTATCATTGAATTCTTTCAATTGGTATCAATATTAACATTTTTTTGTATACTCATATATTATGTTTATGTAAGAATGTTTTCAATTCTAATGGTATCAATTTCTATTGGTATCTAATTTTTTATACATACATATGTGTTTATGCTAAAAATTGAGATTTAACCTTGTTTCAATTGATTCAATTTTCAATTGGTATCTTAATTCAAGCCTAGCATTATTTTAGTTGGTATTTCATAAAGGGGAGAAAATTTGATTTTATCTTTCAATTGGTATTTGTCTTACACTCCCACACTTTATGATGAAAAATGTTTATTTTGGTAACATGTTTATTTAAATTGGTATCAAGATGTGAATTTGTTTATTTATCAATTGAAAACTAAAATCTTCATTGACATATGTTTGTTTATATTTTCAATTGATGTTTGTTCACTTTTAATTGGTATCAATATGCACTTCATTGACATATGTTTAATTGGTATCATATTTGATTGTGACCCCTTATTTACATTGTTTTTGTTTTAAGACAAAAAGGGGGAGAACATTTTTTTATTGATTACATGTTTCGAACAAAAAGAAAAAGAAATGTTTTGTTTCTATTTGGACCCCTTTGTTGATGATTGACAAAAAGGGAGAGAAAGATTTTGAGTTTTATATGAGTTTTATATGCATACTTATGTTTTTGCATATATTAAGTTTAAAAGAACTTTTATTGTTTATGCATATCTATGCATGTTTCATGTTTCATATGCATTGCATATTAATGCATATTTATGTTTATTTGTTTATGCATGAGTTAAGGGGGAGCTTCCTTGAAGCTTAACTCTAATCCATGAATATATAACTCCATGAGTTTTGTCATCATCAAAAAGGGGGAGATTGTTGGCCCAAAGGCCTTCCACTCTAGTTTTGATGATGATTAACTCATGTAGTTATGTTTACTAATATTCTTGTATTTTAGTCTCAGATCATTAAACAAGATATTAGTTGGTGATTAGCTTCAACAAAGGAGTTTAGAAGCTTTTCATGGTGAATCCAGGGCCCAAACATCAAGATCATACCTTGCCTTGCTCATGGATCACGGTTTGGGATCGAGTCGGCTTGAAGACGGTGTTCATCAAGAAGACTTAGGTATTCTAATTTAGTTGAGTGTGTTTAGATCCATATTGTAAAGCTTAGTATAGTTGATATGCTCAAGTGCACAAACACACACGTTTCATGTTTTGATATTGGTTTTCATGAATAGTTTGATAAAACAAGTTTACATGGTTTATATGTATAGTAGATGTATTCTTTCTACACATGCATGCTTAAACTTATTATACAAACTTATTTTGACTTTCCTATTCATGTATTGAAAAATCAAGTTTGATAAAATACAGTTTTAGTTTTTGATAAAATTTGCAAGACACAAATATGATTCCAAATGTTTATATATTGTCTTGAAATTTTTATCACAAGTTTGTATTTCTATATAAAATGTTAAAAGAATTTTTATGGAGTTTTTAGAAGAGATAAAAGATTTTTACAAAATATTTTTACCCAGGTTCTGACCCAGACAGTGGCTGACAGGCCAGGTCGGCCGACCGCACGGTCGACCGAACCAAGGGCCGGTCGACCGTTGAGGTCGACCGACGTGCACAGCCTTGTACACGTCTGCAGCCCAGTGGGCCGGTCGACCGACCGGTCGACCGGACTAGAGAGCCTTGCTCTCTGTATCTGGGCGGTCGACCGAGCGGTCGACCGGACCAGAGAGCTCTGCTTTCTGGATCTGGTGGTCGACCGGGCGGTCGACCGGTTTTGCCCAACAGTCATATTTCTGACCGTTGGCGGTCGTCCGGGCCGGTCGATCGTAGGCCTGTCAGGCTGCCAGATCAGCCTAACGGCTAGTTTTCTGTTTGGCCTATATAAACCCCATTTCTTTGGGATTTTGGCCAAGATTTTTAGAGCTAATTTTTCCCCATTCTCTGATTTTAAAAACAAGTTTTCAAAAGTATTTAAAGAGCTAAAAGATCCATCTTATTTGTTTTAAAGTGTTTTGTTATTTTCAAAGAAAATAGGGTTTGGGGAATTAGTTTCTTGTTCTTCATTTCTATATCAATTTTGGTATTTTCCCAAGAGATTTTCTTTGATCAAAACACTTTGTTTTCCATACTTGAGCTATCTTCTATCCTAATCTATTAGGATCTTGTTTTGTGGAAAAGAGGAAAGAGAAGTTGTTTGTGGTTGAAACATACCACTAGTTGTAAACCCTTGATTTCTTGTGTTGCTCCCTCTTTGGTAGAGGTTGAGGTTGTTGTATTGGGTTGGTGTTTGCTCCCTCTTTCGTAGAGGTTGAGGCTTGTGGTTTGCTCCCTCTAGTGAGAGGTGGAGTTGGGTTGTAAACCTCTTTGGTAGAGGTGTTGGTTGTTGTTTGGCTACGGGCCTACCCCTCGGTTGTGAGGTGGTGTTTGAGAGAGGAGTTCGGTACTCCTATTGTTGTAACAAATCCTCCTCGGTGGAGGTTCCCTCAGTGGGAGATAGTGGATTGGAAATCCTACACGGTGGTGCAGCCGGGGAAGTAGAGCTAGGGGCTCGAACCTCGTAACATATCCTTGTGTTTGCGTTTGATCCAATATCTCTCAACTCTCTCTCTCTCTTTTATATTGTGCAAAGCATCTTTCATTTCATATCATTCATATTACTTGTGTTGTGCCTTGCATAATTCATATTGCTATATCTTGTATATGCTTGGTTGTTTGTGTGCCTCACATGTACTTAACCACAAGAGCTTCATATAGCACCTCAACCCATATCTAGGAGAATCAAGAGGAGTTAGTCCAGAGCCCTTCACGGGGAATTTGGCTACACTTGTGTGTTGTACTAAGTGTGTTACAAATTAGTTTTAAGCTTTCGCATTTAGCGCATTTAGTTTCTAGATTAGCACTTATACCTATTCACCCCCCCTCTAGGTGTTTTCAGTCATGTGGGTGGATCGGATCCGAACATTGTCTCTGGCCTCAACAAAACTGTGCCGACTTTTACTGGGAAGAATCGAGAGCGACAAACTAAGTTAAGTCAATCTAGCTCGCTAACTCTCCGAGAGCTCATCACAGACGGGAGATTTGAATCGGATGTTCGTACATTGCTAATAATGTCGGATTTCTTATTTGGAGACTCCATCAATGAGGATGCAGAGGTGATGCTTGACAACAGCTACAAATGGCTTCATCAGCTTAGAGAACGTCGCTTCTTTCTCTCGGACATGGAGAGGATGTTTTCCTTGTCCTCTATTCAATCGATATCCGTTCCTTGATCGATGGAGTAGGATTTGACAGAGAAGCAATTTGGAGTTTCCCTCAGGCAGATTTCTGATCATACTGCAATCCCAGCGGGTCATGATAGGAATGTAGTCGGACTACTGTCGGGTTCGTCGAAGGTGGGGTATCCCATGGGTGAGACTCCCCAACAAGCGGCCATGTTCATTAATAAGTTTATGGCTGTAAAAGGTGATTTCTCAAAAGGTGAATTCCAAGCATTGGGATGGGTCCACTCTTCGGACAAATATGTGGTCAAGGATGGTGGGTTTTATCCTTGAAGATCTGAAGGAAGAGCTGCTACAGACCAGCCTCTATGCCGCAGTCCGGGCTGTTCAGTATGGCATCCCGCAAAGCAATAATTATTTTTTTGCCATGCTGGAGCGTTATAATCTGAAAACTTGCACATTCTTTACCCCAGTCGAGGAGATAGAATTTGCTTTCCATGAAATGTATGAAGTCTCTGGATTAGCAATAGGGAACATTCCTTACGAAGAATTTGTCCCGTCGGCTGAAGAATTGCACCTGATGGAGGAGAACGCTTCATTGGTATGTAAGGACATATTGGGAAGTATTGTGTCACTTCCACATCTGTGCTGAAACCATTGGTTTGAGATCCGGAGGGGTCAAACAAATAGCCTGGGTGAATTATCTTTTCAATGGTCTGGGAGATAAGGCTGACCAATTGACACGCCTAGCTCCAAGCATGAATGCAAACATTAAGGAGAGGTGTATTGCATCAATATCCTCGTATACCATAGAATCGACTAAGGATACTTTCAGACCAGGCACATTCTTTGAAAGTTTTCATTATCAGGCCAAGACTCCTATTTCCAACAGTGCATTGCTAGTTGTATTCTTGACGTTGTGGTTGAAATGGTGCATCGTGCCGACACTTTCCCATGAAGTTATAGTGGTAGATGTGGTATACCCAGCTGTCCTACTAGCATTTGGCCCAAGTATTGCCCTTCTTCCAGCGATGGTGGGGTGCATTCAGAGTGTGCTTCAGGCATTAAGCAAGACGTTCTATAAGGTAGAAGCTATGGTAGATGATCAGCACGATTTTACTACATTTTCATACTCTTCATTATCTATTATTTGTATATAAATAATGCTACTCGGATATATTTGATTGAATTTTGCAGCAAACAGGTAAGAAAAAGACAAAGAGGAATCTGATTACCTTCAGCAATTAAATCACGCAATTTGTAAAAGATTGAAGGTTGTTTTCCAAGGATGTTGCGGTTTTTTGATCATAATGTTGGCTATGGAACTTCAAAGGAGGTCATTCAAGATGTCTACGGAAAGAGAATTTTGAGAGCTACAACTTTTCTATTGATGATTTCTTCTAATTCAGCCATTTATTGACTCAAAATTATCAAAGAAAGTCTACTTCTGCTTCTGGACTGGACTGAACTGAAATGCAAGTTTGGATAATCCAAGGAGCTAAAGATAATTTTCCAAATTTTTATTTGGCTTGGAAACGGATTGATTTCCTTCTCCTTGATATTTATACTCCTCTTAATTTTTTGCTATGTTATGAGATGGGATGTAAAGGAGAGAGTGCAGGTATTATGTTAGAGTGAGAATATCCTTGTAGAAGCATATAAAAGCTTCATTATCTCGTAGGTTATGGAGGCGGCTGGAATTTGGGGCTGCAATTTTTTTTTCCTTATTAAATTATTTTACTTTCATCTTCAGTATTCTTATGTTGTGCATTATTTTGGTTACACTTTGAATCTCCATCCCATTGCCTTTTGGGCAAAATTATTGGCTGGGTGTCTTGCTAGTGTTGTGTGCGTGAAGAGGGAACGGCGACGGGTCGTGCTGCGCGGCGATGTGTGTCCTCGGCTAGATCGAAATGGAGAGGGTTTCCCTCTCTGTCCACGCGGCTGATAGCGACGCGCTGGGGCAGCCAAGAGCTTGCGGCTTGCATGCGCGAGTGGGCAGCAGCATGTCATATGGGCTGCGTTCTAAGGTAAGTTTTTTTTTTATTTATTTACTAAAGTAATTAATTATTTTTAGTTTAGTTGATAGTTTGATTGTTTAACTTAGTTTTGTTAATTAATTATTAGTTGCAATTTATATATTAGAAGTTTAATCATGCTTCATTATATTGTTATCGATCTAATCATGAGTAGTTAGCTTTCTTACAAGTACTTAGGGGAGATGAACCTAGCCTAGATGCTCATGTGGTCAACCTGTAGATCTCTAATCTAGTACTGTTTATACACTGATTGACCTACCACTTTTAGGAAATTAATTTCTAGAGCAATTAGATATTTGACAGGCTATGTATCGGAGTTAATGGTCCATGCTTAGGGTTTTGTTGCCTTTATGCTATTTGTTTAATTTAGTTAATTTACCTTTGATGGATCATGTAACTGGATAATACCCTGTGCTTAGATCTAGTGTTCAGAATTAATGTGCCTCTTAGAAGTAGAGATTTTGGTGAGTAAAAACAGTCTGGTTGGAGATCAAAATTGACTACTTGATGACAGTTTAGGGGATTCAACCCTAGGTGCTTGCTTCCTTAGATTGACATTTAGTTTAGAACAAATTCATAAAAACTTTTCACTCGATTCGTCTAGAAGTGTTGAAACCAAAAGAACCACCTGTCCCTGTGGATCGACCCTCAAGTGCTACATCGAACGACCGTGCACTTGCGGTTATTTAAAACGAGGAGACAGAATCTCCCCATCAGTAGACGATGATGGCAATGTGCTTATTGATCAGCATGGTGACCTTGAAGTCAAGGTGCCTAATCCCAGAGTTGAACTTCACTATACCTACTTAGTGGCGTGGTATGTTATGCATTGTCCATCCCTGATGACTGTGTTGTTTCTATAGAAGTTAGAGCGCTTGACTTGGCAGTATATTTGTATATTCTATATTAGGAGAATCATTCAAAGCAGCTCGAACTACCACCTGGTTCGGTGCTTTCTTGACATTCATGATACGTCATATGGGGACCGCTTCCTGGACTTTGTAGGTCCAGATGGCTATACCACTTTATCGACTGGTGTCTTCTGTTGGCTAATTAATATTCGACCAGAATATCTCATATTTCGTCAAGGTGATACCTATACGATCGAGCCATATCTGGCAAGTCGGTTCAGCTGTGAATTTGGGATGATTAACTCTATATGGGGAATTTGAGTACAGGCCTCCACTTTAGCGGGAATCTATTTAAAGGGGCAGGAGCGTGGTACTTCCACATGGCCGGTGAAAATCACCTAGAGGGGGGGCGGGGGTGAATAGGTGACGGCTATACTTAATGGCAAATAATGTGGAATTAAAAATCACTTGCTAGCAACCTAGCAAATATCAAATAGAACTTAAGAAATACTTGCAAATAAGTAGACAATATTAGAGTGCAAGTAATTAAAGAGAGAGTAGTTAGAAGAGAGAAAGAGTAAGCAATTACAAACACAATGATTTATTTCGAGGTTCGAGCTACTACTCTGCGTCCTCGCCTTCAACACTATGAAGGATTCCACTATGACCGATCTCACTAGATCATCAATTGCTTACTAATTCTCACTAGAACACAATGGACTCACTAGTCCTCTCTCGTGGTGACAAAACACAAACGCGGAGCTCACTAGCTCACTTGAGGCCGCAACCTCTTCAACTTCTCAATAGAAGGAAAATGGTGATCTACACTTGATCACAAATGGCTGACAAGCACAATCCTATAACCAAGATGAGGAGGTGAAACTCTTTGGGATTGTGTAGTGAAAATAGCTTGTAGAGATGTAGAGGGAGGGCTCAAGCTAAAAACAAGAATTTTGAAAAATTGGCTCAAAATGAAATCTTTTATGAAAAAGCTAAAACTTGTAAAAACCTGATTTAAACTTTAGAAATCTTGTTATTGAGTTTTTTCATAGTCCAACTATTTTTAGGGGACGAAAACATGAGTAGAAAACCCAAAAGAGCCATTGGGAAAAGCCCCAGGAAAAGACAAAACAGAATATAGCCGTTGGAAAAATTTCAACAGAAAATTCTTCTGTCGGTTGACCGGCCGATCCACTGCTAACGGTCAGATTTCTGACCATTGGGGATAGCGGTCGACCGGACGGTCGATCGTTGTTCCCAACCAGAGAGTTAAACTCTCTGTTGGTCAATTGGGCCGGTCGACCTGACCCAACCGAGAGCAAAGTTCTTGTAGTCGGTCGACTGCCTCGTCGACCGAAGTGCACACATGCACTTTGGTGCATGTCGGTCAACTGCTCGGTCGACTAACAGAGCAATTTTTCTCTGCGTAAGGTCGACCGACGAAGGCCCAAAGTCAAGTTAAGGAAGAGATACAAGGACTCGACCCTGTGACGGCTTCACCGTTAACAATAATTGCAGCTACCCAAGGTACTTTCTTTGTTTTCTTGAACCGTCTCCTTCTCAAGTTAGGGAAGGGTTCTGACATTTACTTTTGATTTTTAGGGCTGGCTGTCGACAGTGAGGCCACCACCTCCTCTCATATCGAAGAGATGATTCAAGAGCTTGCCCAGCAAGAGGGCCCTGAGGCTCCTATTATCGGGATGCCTCAGGAAAGTGCAACCGTCGAGGTTGGAGAGGCCTCAACCCCACATGACCTATCCAGGAACGTGCCATCTTCAGACCCTCAACCTGGTAAGAGAATATTGATGCATTGAATATCCTCCTTTTTATTGTCATGGTTGATGTTTCAGTGGTTTGCAGAGAGTGCTGGAGTAGCTCAAGCAGAGAATCCTGCGGCAAGCATTGACGCAGAAGGCAGTATAGTTTAAACCTCGACTGGGGAACCCGATGTCGCAAGGTTTGCTGTTACTCCAGTCGCAGTGGAGGCCGCTACAACAATAACCGCCCCGGAAGTGTCGGCGACCATCTCAGTACCTGACAAACCTATCGTCGGCCTTACTCCTGAATTGATTCCCGTCTCTCGCCCTGTCATGGAAAGGGGGTCCGGGAGTACATCAGCAGAGTTATCTCCAGTTAGTGATATCATGAAAGAGCTAGCACGTCAAATGGTGCAGCAATTCTTTACTTCCATGCGATCTTGTATTGACCTCATTCTTTCTGGAGGCAGCTCTTTCGAGTTTGCCCGAATACTTCTCGAAAATCAGATCGAGAACATCGGTCATACTGGGAGTCCTTCGCAGGCTAGGGCATGCCTGATGCTGGTGGAGCAGCTGGGGAGCCACCTGAAGGAGCTCAAGACTCTGAAAAATGCTGGCTCAGTGGAGGAGGCCCGGATAACCCTGAATAAGCTTCTTGCCTCTCAAGAACATGAGCGAAAGGAGATGGAGGAACAAATAGCTGACGAGGCCCGCCATCTCCAGCATTTCCAAGCTGACTGCCAAAGGCTGATTGGCGATTCCAAGGAATCTGAAATTGTCATATAGAGTGTAGAGCAGGTTATTGCCACTGCTCGAGTTACCATAGCCAGGCATAAGCCTTGATCGAGATCAATGAGCAGAAGCTTGCCGCTGCTAGGAAAAGGCTGGAGGAGCTGGAAAATGCTAGAACGCAGGCTGAAGAAAGCCTCTCCGCTTATTCCTCCAGGTTGGAGTCTCTTCAAGCGCAACTGGCTGCGAAGAGATTTTGTCTGAGGAGGAGCTGCGGGTCCAAGCTCTGATGGAGGCTGAGAAGGCACGTCAACACGAGATGCATCATCTTCGAGAACAAATCCGTTCTTTGGCGAAGCAAGATTGTTAGCCTCCTTTCTTTTTTGTTTAAAAAGAACACTCTACTTGTCAAGAGTGTCTGTATTACTTTTACCATTTTTTAATCAAATAATAAAAATCTTCAGAATTTTGCTCCATTTCAAGTTTTTTGCTCGCTGTAGATGAACTCAATTTCATAACCGCAGTCTTTGACTGTAGTCTTTAGTCGGCCATGAATAATAAACTCAGGCTGAACTGAGTTCTTGAGCGAAACGCGGCTCAGATTTATAGTGGAGACGCGGTTCTGGGAAACGCGACTCTGACCCGCTAATGGAGACGCCGTGAAGATGCGTGAAATCTCCTTTTTTGATAAAGACGCGGCTCTGATTATGGAAGGACACGGATCCCTGGACGCGGCCTTAATTCTGTCAGGATGTAGAATTCAGGATGCAGTGGGGACGCGGTCTTAGGCTCCTCAAGACTGACGCATGGATCTCAGCTAGTTGATGGGGACTCGGCACTGGCTCAGTAGAGACGTGGCTCTGGTCCCTTGATAAGGCACAAACTCAAGCTATATTGAGTTTATGATAAAGACACGACTGTCATCTCGTAATGGAGACGCAGTTCCGGGCTCCACGTGAATGATATAGGCCTTCTCTGGTCGTTGAGGACGCAAGCTTCAGAACGCAGCTTTCAAGTTTTTTGTAAGTTGATGTGAACTCAAGACGCAACCTCAGAATGGACCCCATTCGCTGAGCTCTGAACCACTCCAAGAGACGCGGTCACGGATCTCTTAACAGGAATGAAAAGAACGCAGCCTTCGAGTTCATGAAGGGACGCGGGTTTCAGGACGCGACCTTTGAGTCTGCGCTTGACGCAACCTCCCAAGCATTACATGCAGCTCGTCTTAAAGATCTTGTTAGATCTTTAAATGCCAAATCGTCATTGACGATTGGGGACTCGTGTCCTCCGATGTTTCCCGAAGCGGCAATCCACGCGTCAGCTCTTCATTGGGCTTTGACATTAATATCTTTAAATGCCAAGTCGGCGTTGACGATTGGGGACTTGCGTCCTCGACGCTTCCCGAAGCGGCAATCCACGCGTCAGCTCTTCATTGGGCTTTGACGTTCGTGCGGGAATTAAGGCCGATGACTCTGATTTTTATGCCATTATTACAGGCCTTATGGTTGCCTATAAATAGGCCTCACCCCCTTAACAGTCCATTGCTTAGACTGTTTTTCCTCGAGAGCAGGCGCTCTGAGGGACTTCATCTTCTTCCTTCAATGGGATTTGCTCCATGGATAGCGAAGACCCAAAGATTTCATGCTTTTCTTTAATCTTTCCTGAAGATTATCACTGTCAAGTGATTTCAAGATCAAAAAGCGTCCCTCTGAGTACCTTTTATATCCGCGCCTTGATGCAGAAAGTTCAACCTTTAAAGGGTTATTCTGCGGGTAGGAATTACTTGTCCACCATGAAATACTCAGCCCAACTGAGTTTTAGTTTTGTTGTCCCTTGAAGAGATTCACCTTCTTGACCTTCTCTTGAAGCCTGACTGGTGCGCTCATTATTTGAAAGTTGCGCCTTTTAGACTTCTTGATGAAGCGCGAGTTGATTGAGTCTAAACTCTAACTCAAAATCCTCTGGACGCGAGTGTAATGGACTTTGCACCTGGACTGTGAGACGCGAGCTTTGCATATAGAGCTCGCGTTTGAGGTTGTTGACTTAGAAGAATTTTAATTCTGGCCGAAAGCTTCAGACTTGAATGTAGCAACCCTTATTTCTCAAACAAGGATGTGACAATTTTTGCGTCTGGTTCTCTTCGCGTCTCATATTTTAGACGCAGGTCTAAAACTAGACCGCGTTCAAATCTGTGTGTATTCGAAGTCCACAACTTTGATCGCGTCTGTTTCTGTCGTAACAGAATTTTGATTTTCTGCGTGGGTCATCCCTGCGTCTGAAGTTCACAGCTATGCTGCGTCTGTCCTTCAGTTCTTCTGTTTCAGAATTCTAACCTTCTAGTTTGTTACTTCTCGCAGGTAGCCTCAATCATCCTTTCACACATTTGCTGGGCCCTTGGGAGAATATATCGGCCAGCGAACTTGTTCGATGGTCGACCATTGGAGGAGAAGTCACGGCTCCTATTTATGGGAGACCCAATGCACCGACAGTACCCCGGACTCGTCATGGTCACAGTGGGTATGGCGGTGGATATGGTGGTGGGTATGGTCCTCTTGCAGGTCACTGGAAAGAGGACGTCACCTGTAAGGTCTCGAATCCTCCCTTCACCAATCTTACCCCAGAAGTGACATCGACGAAAAGTCCATGTTCATTAGATGACTTTCTGGTGGTGGAGATGTTCATTAACGAAGGATTATGACCTACACCAGTTGGTCGGGTGGAATCAGAAGATTATGTTGCATTTTGACCTCAAGAAACACCATTGTTCTTAGTCAACGATGGACTCCTTCGATGTTTACGTCATGCATCATGGTGTAATCAGCATCCGATCGTCACAATAGTGCTCGGCCCTTCTTTGGCGCTATCCCAAACATCTTGTATTTGGAGTGGTGAGAATGCTTCAGGGAGCGAGTGCAACCTTTTACTGAGAGAGGGACTTCTTTGTACTCCTGTATTGTAACACTCAATCTTATTGTATAAGAGAGCGTCTTGTAGCACTTCATGTATAAATGAAAGCGACACTTTTTCCTTGTCTTCTTCTATTGTCTTGAATTCCTATAGTGTATTGAAAATCAGAGGAATAGAAGTAAAGGATCTTTGACTTGTAAAAAATATGATAATAATCTTAACGAGTCAAAATTTGTAGAAAGATCCTATTTCAGGAACTCAACAATGCTGTCAGAGGTGTGATATTAACTTGACAGAAATAAGGTAATTTTTGTGGACCTGGCAATTGTTGGCCCAAAGGTTACACTCTCCATTTGTTTTTGGTTTTGATGATGACAAACCAAATATGAGCTATTTGGTACTAATAAGTTTATTAAGATGAGTTTCAGGTTTGTACAAATTTTGGAGGCCATTGCTTACTATTGCAACAACTTCTAGGTTCATGAAGCTATGAAGGCATATTGCACAAGGAAGGATCATAGAAGAAGAAGGCTCTAGCAAGGATAGCATGGCTCAAAGATTTGAAGATTGCTATGCAAATTTTATTTTTAGTTTTATAGTTTAGAAGTTTGTTCAAGAATAGTAGATAGGTTTGAAGCTCTATCACACACGTTTTTGCTCACATGTTCAATCCAAAATGTTTTCCTATAATTTATACAAAAATATTTTGCATACAAGATTTTGCCTACAGATATATATTTATGTTTTATACTAATCCCTGTTCAAAAGTATTTTTATCAAAATCTTAATCTTTTTCTAAATTCTTTCTAAGTTTGATTTTTGACCAGTTCCGGTCGACCGGCCGGTCGACCGAATCTGTGTCAGGTTTTACCGGTCGACCGTCCCAGTCGACCGAGGTTCTGGCAGATGCACGTATCCGTGTGCATGTCTGTCGGTCGACCGACACGGTCGACCGGACTATAGTTTTTGCTCTCTGGTTTTCCGGTCGACCAGGTCGGTCGACCGAATGCCTGTAACGGTCATAATTTTGAACTAGCGGTCGACCGCACCGGTCGACCGAGCTAGCCGTTGAACAGTAACGGCCAGTTTTTAAGAGCTGTTTATTTTTGTCTTTTTGTGTTTAAAATTAGTTTAATTAATATATTCTGAACTAATTACCTCCTAAACATCAGTAATTATGTTTTATCCCTAAACCCTAGCCCTCTCCTATAAATAGGGGTGTTTGGGGAGAGATTGGTTACAACAATTATTGCTACAAAATTCAAAGTTTAAGGCTTTCAAAAGTTCTTGGTTTTTGTGCTAAATTCTCTCAATTTTCTGAAGGGTTTTCAAAAGATTTTCTCTGATTTCAATTTCTTTTCCTTACACACAAAAGAGCTTCAATTCTACTCATTATTCTCTAAGGACCTTTGTAAGGGAAGAGATTTTTGAAAGAGAGAGTTTGTGGTCTTGTGACTACTCAGAGATTCTTGTGATTGTAATCGTGAAGTTGGGTACTCCGGTTGTAATTGTTCTTTGTGATAGTGGAAGTAGCTAGAATCCTTCTGGGGAAGGCGGGGAGTAGAGCTGGGTGCTCGAACCTCGATAACATATCCTTGTGTTTGCGATTGGTTTACTTTCTTGCACTCTTTACTTTACTATACTTGCTCTTATTCTTGCTCATCATAATCATTGTCATATTTACTTGCTTGCATTCATCTTGTGTATCTTGATTGCTAATTGTTGTAGCTTTAAAAATTTTTTATTTGCCCTTTGATTAGCATTGTCACCTATTCACCCCCCCTCTAGGTGACTTTTCAATTGGTATCAGAGCTTGGACTCTAGGTTTGGCTTAACATCCATAGAGAGATCCTTAAAACTTGCTAATCAACATTTTCATTTCATCCATTCATCACTAGTAAACATGGCCGACAACATTAAATCCCCACCTAAATTTGATTGACTCAATTTCCCAATTTGGAAGGTTAGGATGACTATATTTTTGCAATCTTTGGGTAGCTTAGTAGCCAAGTCCTTGACCAAACCCTATGAAGCACCCGATGGTGATGAGAGCACTTGGACCGACCTTGACTTTAAACTATATGAGGCTAACTCCAAGGCCCAAAACTCCCTATTAACCGCCTTGAATGAGGATGACCTTACACGGGTAATTCATTGCCAATCCGCCTATGAGATTTGGCAACACTTATTGGTCACACACGAGGGGACTTCACAAGTCAAGAGAGCTAAGATAGATCTCTTGAGGTCCCAATATGAGTCATTTAAAATACTTGATGATGAGTCTATTGATAGTATGGCTACAAGGTTTACTAAAATCACTAATGGTCTTTCTTCCTTAGGTGATGACATCTCCAACGATCAAAAGGTGCGGAAAGTAATTCGGGCTCTTCCTTCATCATGGGAGATCAAGGCCACCACCTTGAAGGAGTTGAACGACAAGGACGAGATGGACCTCATTAGTCTCATTAGGAACCTAAAGACCCATGAGATGGAGAAGAAGGCAAGAGAAGAGGCCACTACTTCAAAGAAGAAATCCATAGCCTTCAAGACTTCATCCACCAATGATGACGATGAAGATGACGAAGAAGAAGATGAGGAGCTTACTCTACTTGTTCGCAACGTCAAGAGGATGTACCGGAAGAACAAACTCAACTTCCGGAGAAAATTTGAAGGCAAAGAGGAGCGGAGGATCATATGCTACAATTGCCACAAACCCGGACATATCATGGCGGATTGTCCGGAGTTCAAGAGGAAAATGACTTCCTCCTTCAAGCCAAAGAAGCCGGAGGAAAAGAAAGCTTACAAAGCTACGTGGGATTCGGAAAGCGAGTCCGAAGAGGAGGTGGATCAAGCTAATATGTGTTTCATGGCAAACACACCAAGGTAACCCCTCAATCCCTTGATGATGAAGATGATGATGTAAGTAAGGAAGTTCTAGTGCATGCTTTTGTAGAACTTTCTGAAACTTATGATAACAAGAAACTTGAATGCATAAAATTACAAAAAGAAGTTGCTTTTCTTAAGAATGAACTTGCTATGGTTTCTAAAGAAAAGGATAATATTTCTTCTAATCTCATTTCTATACAAAAAGAATTTAATGCCTACAAAGTGTCTTGTAAAGCAAAATCTCCTATTATTGATGAACAAGAAATTTCTTCCTTTAAATCAAAAATGAATTGTAACACCCCGCTCCCGGAATACGTACTTAGTTGCGTATTCAGATTTTTTGATCGTATTTTTTCGATTTACTTCTTATATTTGTTTTGTATTATGAATTATTTATATGAACGTTTTGCCTTGGATTTGGATTCGTGGACTCGGAGTCAGCCCTAGTCTGAATCGAGGGCCCGCTCCTAGAGAATTACTCGATTTGGTCTTTCTACTATTCCGATTTGACCAATTTCAGTTTTGAACATCGTTTTCCAATATTTTAGATTTTCTATGATTTTCTGGGATTTTCCTGAATTAAATTGGAAATCTTCAAAACCGGTGTCGGCCAATGCCGCTGACCGATTCCCGGATTTTTAATTTATAAACTAATTGGAATCACGAGAAGTGCTTTTAGATATTATTTCTTAAAATCATATTTTCTACCTAAATACTTTTTCTGAGGATTTTATGAATTTATGAAAATTCCACCGTGTCGGTGTCGACCGGTATCGCCGGAAGATTCCAGGATTTTATTTTGAAAACTACATTATATTTTTCGAATCTGATTTCACCAAACATCTTAGAATAATATTTTCTATTTTTGAGGATTTTTCGGAAGGATTCTGGAACAGTCGATTTTCGCGACTATATTATAATATTATTATTTTATTCAAAATCTTGTCTTTTCTTCTCTTTCCTTTCCCTTCTCCCAACAACCCAGCAGCCCACTCCCCTCCACGTGGGCCGCGTCCCATCACCATCACTCCCTCTCTCATCAATCAAATCCCCATCACATCCCCATCATCACTTCTTTTTCTTTTTTTATTTTCATTTCCTTTTCTTTCTTTTCTCTTCCCATCTCCTTTCTTCACTTCTTCTCCTCCTCCAAGAGAGGACCGACCCTCACCAGCCCCAACTCCGGCCAGCCACCTCCGGCACCTCGTCGCCGGCGAGGACTCCCCCCAAAATTCCGGCCAAACTTCCCTCCTCCATCACCAACAACAAACTCCTCCATCTCCACTTCCTTTCTCCTCAAAACACCACCAAAACCACCTCCTTCCTCTTCATCATCCTCCCCCAATCAACCATCTCCTCCACCCAAACACCACCACCACAACCACCTACATCTCCTCCTCCTTCCATCTGCTTCCGTTAACAACCCTCGGCTTGCTTATATATGGATGTATGTGTGTTGGACTGTACACCAGGACACATACCGAGATATATGGGTCAGACGAGTAATAATAATAATAAAAGACCCCTATGATGCCCGTTATGATTCTTGTTATGACTCTTGTTATGATTCCCGTTATGACACCTGTTTCGGATTCCTGTTATGATACCTGTTATGACTCCTGTTCTGATTCCTGTTATGACCACTTTGTAACTCGGGTTGTATGTGCTTGGATCACGATGATATGAGATAAAGGTATATAGATGAGGGTTTCCTTGTTTAGATTATTCCTTCGATGTACTAGTCTCATGGAGCCGTGACCTAAGCTTATACAATCTGTTTTGCTCGTAATCGGGTTTTACATCGGATTTCCTGTTTTATGATGATTATGTTATACCTGTTCACACCTGCCATGCCTAAATGCACACTTGTGCTCGTTCTTGCTCGCCACTTGGCTTTTGCTTCACCACTCGCCTGGGGAGTATCATTTGACTCCCCTGGATTCTCATGTCCAGGTTTTGGAGCTTGGAGCGTGTGGATTCTCCCAGTTGCTGATCAGAGTGGCGCAGCGGTAGCGTGGATCTCCAGCAGACCGTCCAGAGTCTTATCCTTCCAGGCCCCCTGTGTGCCTCTCGAGTTTCCTTTAGTAAACTCGTGAGTGCCCTTTTGTACTATTCATCCATGTACATCTGCTTGTAATCTCGCAATTGCGCATGTCAGTGATGTAATATTCATGTAATATTGGATCACCCCTGGTGATAACTTTGTAATTGTACTCATATGTTAGAATGTATAATGCACCACTTGCTTCCGTACTCTGATTCTTGCTTGTACTGATGCTTAGCGTATATACGTGAAGGTACTTCTGACTTGCGTATATACGTTGCAGTAATGTCTCCGTATCCGCCAGGATCGGGGCGTTACAGGTTGGTATCAGAGCTTAGGCTCTCACCTCCTCAGTACGTCCAGATGGCAAATTATTGGTAAAGCAATTTGCAACTGGAATGCTTGAGTCCTGGTTGTACATTCCAACTACAAGTGCAGAGTTATCTATTTTTCTTGATTATCTTTCCTTTGATTCCTAATCCTTTCCATAAATCTCCTGTTTTGGTTTTATGAAGCCTTTATATCAATTTAAGATATGAATAGACTAGAGAGGTAGTGGCTGGTTCTGGATGAAGCTATGATATGATCTCTTCGGCCAACTCTATGAAAGTTCGGGTATTCTCAGAATGGATCTGCTACCGGGTTATCTTTCAGAAGATGGTATTCGGGATTTTCTGCGGGTATTCTATATTCTCGGCTATATCTCTCAGAGTGATTGATGCCTGGTATTCGGAGTTCTTAATTATCGGTCTTCTTTATTATGCTCAGGACTATCAGGGTTTTCTTTATCTTCAGTATTCTGGCTTATTCTCAGAGCGACATTAAGTATGCAGTACAGCGGGAATTCTATTGCAAAGCTGTGGAATCAGTCAGTATTATTCGGCATCGTTCGGAGATTTATACAGTCAGAAGTGCAGAGAACATTTATATTCTGACTATTGATCAGTCAACTTAAGGGCCCTACCTATAGTGCGTCATATCTTAATTGGTATAATTTCACCATGTCCCTTAGTGTTCATTTTACCCCTTACCGAAATTGCGAGGACGCAATTTTTTGTAAGGTGGATGGATGTAACACCCCGCTCCCGGAATACGTACTTAGTTGCGTATTCAGATTTTTCGATCGTATTTTTTCGATTTACTTCTTGTATTTGTTTTGTATTATGAATTATTTATATGAACGTTTTGCCTTGGATTTGGATTCGTGGACTCGGAGTCAGCCCTAGTCTGAACCGAGGGCCCGCTCCTAGAGAATTACTCGATTTGGTCTTTCTACTATTCCGATTTGACCAATTTCAGTTTTGAACATCGTTTTCCAATATTTTAGATTTTCTATGATTTTCTGGGATTTTCCTGAATTAAATTGGAAATCTTCAAAACCGGTGTCGGCCAGTGCCGCTGACCGATTCCCGGATTTTTAATTTATAAACTAATTGGAATCACGAGAAGTGCTTTTAGACATTATTTCTTAAAATCATATTTTTCTACCTAAATACTTTTTCTGAGGATTTTATGAATTTATGAAAATTCCACGGTGTCGGTGTCGACCGGTATCGCCGGAAGATTCCAGGATTTTAATTTTGAAAACTACATTATATTTTTCGAATCTGATTTCACCAAACATCTTAGAATAATATTTTCTATTTTTGAGGATTTTTCGGAAGGATTCTGGAACAGTCGATTTTCGCGACTATATTATAATATTATTATTTTATTCAAAATCTTGTCTTTTCTTCTCTTTCCTTTCCCTTCTCCCAACAACCCAGCAGCCCACTCCCCTCCACGTGGGCCGCGTCCCATCACCATCACTCCCTCTCTCATCAATCAAATCCCCATCACATCCCCATCATCACTTCTTTTTCTTTTTTATTTTCATTTCCTTTTCTTTCTTTTCTCTTCCCATCTCCTTTCTTCACTTCTTCTCCTCCTCCAAGAGAGGACCGACCCTCACCAGCCCCAACTCCGGCCAGCCACCTCTGGCACCTCGTCGCCGGCGAGGACTCCCCCCAAAATTCCGGCCAAACTTCCCTCCTCCATCACCAACAACAAACTCCTCCATCTCCACTTCCTTTCCCTCAAAACACCACCAAAACCACCTCCTTCCTCTTCATCATCCTCCCCCAATCAACCATCTCCTCCACCCAAACACCACCACCACAACCACCTACATCTCCTCCTCCTTCCATCTGCTTCCGTTAACAACCCTCGGCTTGCTTATATATGGATGTATGTGTGTTGGACTGTACACCAGGACACATACCGAGATATATAGGTCAGACGAGTAATAATAATAATAAAAGACCCTATGATGCCCGTTATGATTCTTGTTATGACTCTTGTTATGATTCCCGTTATGACACCTGTTTCGGATTCCTGTTATGATACCTGTTATGACTCCTGTTCTGATTCCTGTTATGACCACTTTGTAACTCGGGTTGTATGTGCTTGGATCACGATGATATGAGATAAAGGTATATAGATGAGGGTTTCCTTGTTTGGATTATTCCTTCGATGTACTAGTCTCATGGAGCCGTGACCTAAGCTTATACAATCTGTTTTGCTCGTAATCGGGTTTTACATCGGATTTCCTGTTTATGATGATTATGTTATACCTGTTCACACCTGCCATGCCTAAATGCACACTTGTGCTCGTTCTTGCTCGCCACTTGGCTTTTGCTTCACCACTCGCCTGGGGAGTATCATTTGACTCCCCTGGATTCTCATGTCCAGGTTTTGGAGCTTGGAGCGTGTGGATTCTCCCAGTTGCTGATCAGAGTGGCGCAGCGGTAGCGTGGATCTCCAGCAGACCGTCCAGAGTCTTATCCTTCCAGGCCCCCTGTGTGCCTCTCGAGTTTCCTTTAGTAAACTCGTGAGTGCCCTTTTGTACTATTCATCCATGTACATCTGCTTGTAATCTCGCAATTGCGCATGTCAGTGATGTAATATTCATGTAATATTGGATCACCCCTGGTGATAACTTTGTAATTGTACTCATATGTTGGAATGTATAATGCACCACTTGCTTCCGTACTCTGATTCTTGCCTGTACTGATGCTTAGCGTATATACGTGAAGGTACTTCTGACTTGCGTATATACGTTGCAGTAATGTCTCCGTATCCGCCAGGATCGGGGCGTTACATGAATGATTTTGAAAAAGTTTTAAATGATTGTGCTTTTAATACCAAGAAACTTGAGAACATGTTTTCTAAAAAGCACACTTCACATGCTAACACTTCACAAGCTAAGAATTCTCATGCTCACACCACTCATGCTAAAGTTTCTCATGCTCACAAATCACACACTCACTATGCTTTTAAATATGGTAGAGTGTATAGATGCACATATTGTGGTAAAAAATGGACATTTAGCTAAGTTTTGCTATGATCAACTAAATAGAACAAATAATCTTGTTTGGGTTCATGACACTAACCCTAGAGGACCCAAGAAAATGTGGGTACCAAAATCAAGTCTTAAATTGTTTGATGTAGGTACACACCAAAGCTCCAAGACGTAGGGAGCGGTGGTACCTTGATAGTGGTTGTTCAAGACACATGACATGGGACATCAACAACTTCACAACCCTATCAAGGTACATGGAAGGTGGCACAGTCACCTTCGGGGATGACTCCAAAGGAACTATCATCGGTATAGGTAACATTCAAATTGGTGCATCTCCTATTATTGAGAATGTTGTTTTAGTTGATGGTTTGAAACATAATTTGCTTAGCATTAGCCAACTTTGTGACCGTGGACTTAAAGTTGTTTTTGATGATTCTTCTTGCAAGATTTTTAATGTTAAATCTAATGATTGTATTCTTACCGGTTTTCGTGATAATAATGTTTATATTATTGACATGCTTAATTTAGATTGTTCTACTAAATGCTTGAATGCTTTTGATGAAAATTCTTGGCTTTGGCATAGAAGACTAGGACATGCATCTTTTGACCATATTTCTAGGATTAATTCAAAGGAATTGGTGAAGGGTATACCTTGCTTGAATTTTGAGAAAGACCGCATTTGTGGTGCGTGCCAACTTGGGAAACAAACCAAGTCTTCCTTTAAACCAATCAAGGATATCATGTCAACTAGGCCTTTAGAATTAATTCATATGGATCTTTTTGGACCAACTAAAACTAAGAGTTTAAATGGAAGTAGATTTGCATTTGTTTTGGTTGATGATTTCTCCCGTTTTACTTGGGTTTTCTTTTTGCAACATAAAGATCAAACTTTTTCTCATTTTAAGATTTTTTGAAAAGAGTTGAAAAAGAAAAAGGTTTTCCGATTTTGAAAATAAGGAGTGATAGAGGTGGTGAGTTTGTTAACCAACTCTTCATGACTTATTGTGATGAAAAAGGAATTAAGCATGAAATGTCTTGTCCTAGAACTTCACAACAAAATGGAGTTGTAGAAAGGAAAAATAGAACACTTCAAGAGATGGCTAGGACAATGATAAGTGAGTATGACCTCCCTCAATATTTTGGGCCGAGGCCGTAAACACCGCATGCTATATATCGAATCGTATTTATTTGTGCAAAAATTCTTCAAAAACATCATTTGAAATGTATCATTCTAGAAAACCAAATGTTGCATATTTCAAAGTTTTTGGATGCAAGTGTTTTGTTTTAAATACTAAGGATAATTTGGGTAAATTTGATGCTAAGGCTTATGAAGCTATCTTTGTTGGATATTCTTCTACTAGCAAAGCATATAGAGTGTTTAATAGATCTACACTTACCATTGAAGAATCCATGCATGTTAAATTTGAAGAATCTAATGTGGTTGTTGAGAATGTTGTAGAGATTGAACCATTAGGTGAAGACATGGAGAGACTATCCTTGAAGGACTCACCCGCTCAAGAAGAAAAGCTAGACCCTATAGGTGAAGTTCAAGAGGATAAGGAGGAAAGCTCTCAACCGCTTCCTAAAGCTTGGAGATACGCTACAAATCATTCGAAGGAGCTCATCTTGGGTGATGCATCTAGAGGAGTCACTACGCGCTCCAAACTCCATGACCTATGTGGTAACTTTGCTTTCATTTCTCATTTTGAACCCAAGGGCATTCTCGAAGCCGAGACGGACCCATATTGGTTGCTTGCCATGCAAGAGGAACTCAATCAATTTGAGCGCAACCAAGTTTGGCACCTTGTTCCTAAGCCCCACAATAGACCAATAATTGTACTAAGTGGATCTTTAGAAACAAGATGGATGAGTCCGGAAATGTCATTAGGAATAAAGCTAGGTTAGTTGCCCAAGGTTACACTCAAGTTGAAGGAATTGACTTTGAGGAGACCTTTGCACCCGTAGCACGGCTTGAAGCCATACGGATGACACTAGCTTTTGCATGTTTTAAAAATTTTAAACTTTTTCAAATGGATGTAAAAGTGCATTTTTAAATGGTTTTATTAATGAAGAATTTTATGTTGCTCAACCTCCCGGTTTTGTTGATCTTGTTCATCCCGATTTTATTTTTAAACTTGATAAAGCTTTGTATGGATTGAAACAAGCTCCAAGAGCTTGGTATGAAAGACTTTCCAGTTTTCTCATTTCAAATGATTTTGTTAAAGGCAAAGTAGACAGAACTCTTTTTACTAAGCATGTTGATAATGATATTTTAATTGTGCAAATTTATGTTGATGATATAATTTTTGGATCTACTAATGAGCTTTTGTGCAAGGAGTTTGAAAAGGTAATGCAACTAGAATTTAAAATGTCTTCCATGGGTGAGCTTAATTTCTTTCTTGGACTCCAAATCAAGCAATTGCAAGACGGAACCTTCATTAACCAAGCCAAGTACGCAAAGGAGCTAGTAAAGAAGCTTGGGCTTGAAGGATCAAAGGCTTGCAACACTCCAATGGCAACTACAACCAAGCTTGATAAGGACGATCGAGGTAAAAATGTTGATATTAAATTATATAGAGCATGATAGGAAGTCTTTATATTTAACGGCAAGTAGGCCGGATATCATGTTTAGTGTGTGTCTTTGTGCTAGATTTCAATTGTGTCCTAAAGAGTCTCATCTTATTGCGGTAAAACACATTATTCGTTATATTAAGGGCACAATTGGAATGGGACTTTGGTATCCGAAAACTAGAGATTTTTCAATGACTAGTTATTCGGATGCCGACTATGCGGGTTGTAGAGTAGATAGAAAGAGTACTAGTGGGACATGTCAATTTCTTGGTAATTGTCTTGTTTCATGGTCCTCTAGGAAGCAAAATTCCGTAGCTCTCTCAAACCGCCGAGGCGGAGTATGTTGCCGCGGGGGCTTGTTGTGCACAAGTCCTTTGGATGAAACATACTCTCCTTGATTTTGATTTGCACTTTGATCATATAAAAATATTTTGTGATAATACTAGTACTATACACATGACTAAGAATGCAAATCAACATAGTAAGACCAAGCACATTGAGATTAGATATCACTTTCTTAGAGATCATTTTGAGAAAGGTGATATAGATATTGATTATGTTTCCACGGATTTACAACTAGCCGATATTTTCACTAAACCTCTTGATTTTGCTAGATTTTCGTTTATTTGTGGAGAACTTAATGTTTATATTATTGAATAGACATGTTTTTCATAACCCTTTTTGATGTATGACAAAAAGGGGGAGAATAAGTTTACATGGACAAAATAAGTTCATTTGGTCTTTGTTCCATATGAATTTATATGTTTTGGTTTTAATAAATTTTGATATGAGTTTTGTGTTTTATGAAATTGAGAAATCTTGTATATTGTTTCTATTGGTATTGTTTCTATTGGTATTGTTTCAATTTGGTTTCATTTGATATCTTTTCTATGAATTCTTGTGTTTTAAGTTTAAATAATATAGCACAATTTGAGGGGGAGTTTTCTCCTCCCCTATATTTTTGTTTATAGCCTATTTGTTTTGTCATCATCAAAAAGGGGGAGATTGTTGGCCCAAAGGTTACACTCTCCATTTGTTTTTGGTTTTGATGATGACAAACCAAATATGAGCTATTTGGTACTAATAAGTTTATTAAGATGAGTTTCAGGTTTGTACAAATTTTGGAGGCCATTGCTTGCTATTGTAACAACTTCTAGGTTCATGAAGCTATGAAGGCATATTGCACAAGGAAGGATCATAGAAGAAGAAGGCTCTAGCAAGGATAGCATGGCTCAAAGATTTGAAGATTGCTATGCAAATTTTATTTTTAGTTTTATAGTTTAGAAGTTTGTTCAAGAATAGTGGATAGGTTTGAAGCTCTATCACACACGTTTTTGCGCACATGTTCAATCCAAAATGTTTTCCTATAATTTATACAAAAATATTTTGCATACAAGATTTTGCCTACAGATATATATTTATGTTTTATACTAATCCCTGTTCAAAAGTATTTTTATCAAAATCTTAATCTTTTTCTAAATTCTTTCTAAGTCTGATTTTTGACCAGTTTCGGTCGACCGGCCGGTCGACCGAATCTGTGTCAGGTTTTACCGGTCGACCGTCCCAGTCGACCGAGGTTCTGGCAGATGCACGTATCCGTGTGCATGTCTGTCGGTCGACCGACACGGTCGGCCGACTATAGTTTTTGCTCTCTGGTTTTTCGGTCGACCGGGTCGGTCGACCGAATGCCTGTAACGGTCATAATTTTGAACTAGCGGTCGACCGCACCGGTCGACCGAGCTAGCCGTTGAACAGTAACGGGCAGTTTTTAAAGAGCTATTTATTTTTGTCTTTTTGTGCTTAAAATTAGTTTAATTAATATATTCTGAACTAATTACCTCCTAAACATCAATAATTATGTTTTATCCCTAAACCCTAGCCCTCTCCTATAAATAGGGTGTTTGGGGAGAGATTGGTTACAACAATTATTGTTACAAAATTCGAAAGTTTAAGGCTTTCAAAAGTTCTTGGTTTTTTGCTAAATTCTCTCAATTTTCTGAAGGGTTTTCAAAAGATTTTCTCTGATTTCAATTTCTTTTCCTTACACACAAAAGAGCTTCAATTCTACTCATTATTCTCTAAGGACCTTTGTAAGGGAAGAGATTTTTGAAAGAGAGAGTTTGTGGTCTTGTGACTACTCAGAGATTCTTGTGATTGTAATTGTGGAGTTGGGTACTCCGGTTGTAATTGTTCTTTGTGATAGTGGAAGTAGCTAGAATCCTTCTGGGGAAGGCGGGGAGTAGAGCTGGGTGCTCGAACCTCGATAACATATCCTTGTGTTTGCGATTGGTTTACTTTCTTGCACTCTTTACTTTACTATACTTGCTCTTATTCTTGCTCATCATAATCATTGTCATATTTACTTGCTTGCATTCATCTTGTGTATCTTGATTGCTAATTGTTGTAGCTTTAAATTTTTTTATTTGCCCTTTGATTAGCATTGTCACCTATTCACCCCCCCTCTAGGTGACTTTTCACCAATCTATAAAGGAGAGTGACAAGTGGAATTTGTACCCCCAGGGAGGATGAGTTTTCATCAGAGGTTTGAGATTTACTTGACTAAGACCCAGCTGGGGATTTAATGAAAACACTGTTAACGGTGCAATGTTAACCTAACAATATTTTTAAGTGGACTTGTTATTCTGTTGACGAGAATAACAAGTGAGACTAGACTCACGGGGAATCTAGGAGGACTTTTTTGTTAGAGGTGTGATATTAACTTAACGGATTGAATATAGTCTTGTCAGAAGTGTGATGTTAACTCGACAAGGGTGTGAGTCAGAGGTGTGTATTTACTTAACTCAAAAGTGTTCCAGCTTCATTTGGGAAAACTGAAAGTGTCACTGTCATAGGTGTAGTGTTTAACTTGGCAGTGAGGGTAATGCTAGAGGTATAATTTTGAACTTGGCATTGATCATCTCGACTTTGACAAGGAAGTCCGAGGGAAAGTCATGGCCATAGGTGTATTGTTGAACTTAGCAATGACCTGGATGCTAGAGGTATAATATTAAACTTAGCATCGCTCATTTCAGTTTCGATATGGAAGTCTGGGGGAAAGTGACTGTCAGAGGTTTAGTATTGAACTTGGCAGCAACTCAATCACTGTTAGAAGTGTAATGTGAAACTTAACAGTAATTTGTCAGAGGTGTGGTATTAACTTGACAGAAATTGGCTCGAGATAGGAGCAATTTTGAGGACCTGCCATTCTACTGATGAGAAGTGACAAGTAGAATTTAAAATGTCAGAGGTGTAATGTTAAACTTGACAGCGATTGATTTGCGATATAAGCAATTTAGAAGACTTATCATTCTATTGATGAGAGTTGACAAGTGAAGTTTGAAGTGTCAGAGGTGTAGTGTTAACTGACAAATTTGACGACTCGCTACTCCATCTAGAGCTGAGACAAGTAAGATTTGCACTTACTAGGGAGTACTGAGATTTTTCATTGCTAGAGGTATAATGTTAACGTAGCAGTGACTGTATTTTATGGACCTACCATTCCGTGTAAGAGAATTGGTAAGAAATTTTGGAGGAGGAAGTGAGACCAAGTCCACTTAGGATTTTTAGCAAATCCTCAGCTATCAACGGATTTGGTGTGCCTTTACCAACTACCATTTGAGTTGGGCTAGCCATGCTATTCCCCTCAGCATGATGAGTTATCAAAGACTTATATTGGGCTTAGAAGCCAACATTTTCCTCTGTTCTTAGCCGCCGGAGGCATTGGACGTTAATGAAGGTAGAAATACTAAAACCCAAGTTTCGCCATTTGTGCTTTCTCAATATTTACATCATACATCATGGTGCAGTCAGTGCTCAATTAACATGTCACTGGTCTATCGTGATGTGACCTAGTAAAGGAAAGAAGCTTTTCTTGAATCTGAAGTTTTGATCAAAGGTGTAATATTAACTTGATCAGAGGAAAAGTACTATTCAAGGAAAGTACTTCTTCAAGAATCTGCCGTTGATCGGCATCATGAGTGTATCGCCATTTGAAGTTATGAGGCAATATGCTCCATTTGAGTAGATTGACTCTACTACAAATGGTCCTTCCCATTTGGGCTGAAATTTTCTTTTTGTCTTATGTGTCATCACCATAGGTCTTCTGACAGCTAAGACAAGGTCACCTTTCTTGAAAGTTCGCGCCTTACTTTCTGTTGAAGGCTCTAGTAATCCGAGCTTGGTAGAGCTAGATTTGTTGTTGGGCCTGCAGACGTTTATCATTTAAGGCTTCCAGTTCTTAGAGTTGCAGTCGATGCTTCTCCTCCTTTGTCATCTCTGCTGTCAAGGCGACGCGTAGAGATGGAATTTGGATTTCTAGTGGAAGCACGGCTTCACACCCATATACCAAAGAAAATGGCGTAGCTTTAGTTGGGGTTCGAACAGTTATGCGATAGGCCCATAAGCATTCACCTAGCTTGTCGTCCCAGTCACGCTGACTTTTCGGGATGAATTTCTTGAGAAGCTTGCCAATGGTCTTGTTGAAAGCTTCTGCGAGACCATTAGCGGCAGGGTAGTAGGCCATTGAGGACACACTCTGAATCTGAACTTAGTGCAGAACTCTGGAAAGCCTGACTGACGAACTGGGGTCCATTGTCATGGACGATTCGTCGAGGTACACCAAAGCGGTAGATGACGTGATGTTTAACGAATTTGATCACATCAGATGACTTTACCTCTTTCAACGGAATGGCCTCAGCCCATTTAGAGAAGTAATCAGTTATGGCTAAAATGAACCGATGTCCTTTTGATGACGGTGGGCTGATAGGGCCAATTACGTCCATGCCCCACATCTCAAATGGCCAGGTAGAAGTTGTAGAGTGGAGGTATCCTGGTGCTTGATGGATAAAATCACCATGCACTTGGCAGGCATGACATCTTTTGGCATAAGTGATAGCGTCAGTGATCATCTTAGGCCAATAATATCCAACCTTTGGAGTCAATTTCCAAGTTTTGGGCCAGGTTGATGGGCTCCACACATGCCGTCATGGGCTTCTTTCAATACCTTATGTGCCTCTTTTTGTGATAGGCAGCGAAGTAAGATCCCGTCATGCAATCGACGATACAATGTTCGTGTGATCGCATTATAGTAGAATTTGGGGGCTTTCCTTCTAATGGCAGCCGCTTCTTTAGTATCATCAGGCAGGATGCCGTATAAGACATAATCAATGTAAGGGAATCGCCAGTCTCTAGGCTCTGGGCCGGTTGACGACTCAAGAGCTTCTCTGACTTGACAATCTCCTGTTGGCTTCTGGTATTCTTCAGAAGCGATTCTTGGGCAATACAGGTCATGACTGTGGACAAGTATTTTCTCTACTACTCCAGCTGGAAGGGCTAAGAGGCAGCGAGAGATGCCAGTGCATCTGCATGCGCATTTTGCTTGCGTGGTACATGGTCGATGTAAAAGTTTATGAAATTCCCGACCATGTGGACGGTTGCATTGTAATAGGGTACTAGATCTTCATGTTTGACTTTGTACTCCCACGAACTTGGTTGACGATAAGTTTAGAGTCACCATATGCCTCGAGATTTTTAATGCCAATCTCATCGGCGAGTTGCATTCCAATCAAAAGGGCATTGTACTCTGCTACGTTGTTGGAACAAGGCTTGGTTAATGAGACGGCTCGGGGAATCACATAGTTCTGTGGGGAGACGAGCACTACCCCTACTCCTGATATGATATGTCCTTTTGGGCCTATTCTCGATACACCGTCAAAGAAAAGTTGCCACACTTGTCTTTCAAAAGATGTCTGGGTCAGGCAGACTTCAGCGACCTCGTCTGGGAGATCCTCGTAAAGTTCGGTTGCCCTCGAATCTGGATGCTCAGCCAGGAAATTCACCACCGCTTGTCCCTTCACGGCTTTTTGTGGTAAAAAGCGCATTTCATATTGGGATAGCAGTATGGCCCATTTTGCCAGTCGGCCGTTTAACGATGATGGCTTTGTCATGAGCAACCTTAAGGGGTTAACTTTGATATGACGTTTATAGTTTGGCCTACCAGATAGTGTCGCATTTTCTGAACAGCGAACACCAAAGCCAAACATTCCTTCTCGATTGGATTGTATCGATGTTCAGCCCCGATCATGGTTCTACTCAAATAATAGATTGCTTGTTCGCGTCCTTGATCATTGTTCTGGGCTAGCAAAGCTCCTAAAGAATGATCCATTGCTCGGACGTATATCAGGAAAGGTTTTCTAGACCCGGAGCTGTAAGGACTGGTGGTTGTGTGAGGTACTGTTTAATTCCTCAAATGCTTGTTGGCAAGCGTTGTCCCAAATGAACGAGACACCCTTTTTCATTAATTTGGTAAAGGGTTGGCATCTTCCGGAGAGATTTGAGATGAACCTTCGGATGTATGCCAATCGTCCTTGCAATCCCCTGAGTTCTCTGAGATTCTGTGGAGGTTGCATCTCCTGAATGGCGCGAACCTTTTCTGGGTCCAAATAAATTCCTGTGTAAGTTACCACAAACCCTAGGAATTTGCCGCTGGCCACCCCCAGGAAGGATTTGGTGGGGTTCATCTTCAACTGATGGGCCCGCATGATGTCAAAGGTAGCCTTTAAATCGGCTATGTGATCACCTTTGGCACGGCTTTTTACTGCAATGTCGTCAACATAGCATTCCACCGTTTTGCACATGCGTTCATGGAAAATGGTATTCATGGCCCTCTGATATGTCGCCCCGCATTCTTTAGTCCGAAGGGCATGACGGTGTAACAGTATACCCCCAGTGGTGTCATGAAAGAGGTATGTTTTTCATCATCAGGATACATTTGATTTGGTTATACCCTGAGAATCCATCCATGAAGGACATTCGCTCGAATCCATACGTATTGTCAATCATGACATCCGTGATTGGAAGTGGGAATTCGTCTTTGGGACATGCCTCGTTAGATCACGAAAATCAATGTAGATCCGGATCTTCCCATTCTTTTTGGCAACGGGGACGATATTGGCTACCCAATCAGGATGTTGTTCTTCCCTAATGAAGCCAGAGTCTATAAGTTTTTTGACTTCTGACTGAATTGCCTCCATTACTTCTGGACGGAACCGTCGCAGCTGTTGTTTAACTGGCTTTACATCCGAATTAATGTTGAGGCGATGTATAGCCACTTGAGGATCAAGTCCAGGCATGTCCTCGTAATTCCAGGCGAAAACATCTATGTATTCTCACGCAAGAGATATTAAATCTTCTTTCTCGGAGGGCGACAAGCTTTCTCTTATAAAGATGGGCTTAGGATTAGCCTCATCTCCTAGGTTAATCTGGGCAACTTTATCCTCCGTACGCGGCTCGCGCTGTTCAAAGCGAGTATCCCAAAGGGTATTTAAGTGCTTGATCCAAGGATCTGTATCAGACTGGATCATCTCTTCATCTTTGTCTTCCAAGTGGCTGGTTGAAATCATATTCACTGAAAGTTCTCTGAAGATGTTGTCGACACTAACATCTGAATCCCACGATGACGTGCCTGATGAGTATTATGGCATAATGACTCTTCAGACTCAGAGGCTGATGGGATCGGAGTTGACACATAGCCCAATCCCCTGCGAGTCCGATGATAATAATCAGGGGTTTTCCTTTTGGCACAAAAGATCGGAGTAGTGTTCTCTTTCCTTTGCTGAATTCAACCCTGGACCGTTTGTCAGATCATACCCCATGCTTTCCATCATTCTGAGTACATTTGGCTCATAATGACTGAACTGAGGGGGTTCCTTCTCGCTTTCTGATTCTTCACGAGACATTGGCTAGGATTTGATTCGCCCGAAAAGAATTGGTATTTGGCCTCTCCGTCTTGCTAAACCATGAATATTGATTCTTGCGCATCACCGGCATCTTGGTACGTTTCGAAGGACGACTTCACTGGTACATGCAATGATGTCAAAGCATCCATTGCCGACCAGGGTCGCCATCCACTTCAGTGCTAGTGTCTGACGGTACTGAATCAGAAGCAAACACAGAAAGATAAGCCAATCTAACTCTTCATTAATATACCTTCCGCCTACATCATTGCGGTTATATTAACATCGAGCTTATCAATGCTCGTTACAAGTGGATCTAGTTCCCACATGCACTCTTCTTTCTCTGGCTCGGTATCGGCTTCATTACCAGAGTCTGGCTCCTCTGGTTTACGGGATCTCGTTCGTTTCCACAGAGTCCTGGTAAAGGAGAGAGTCCGTGAAATAGTTCTCGACTCCCTTGAACGGATGCCTCTCGGCAATCAACGTTCGTACCTTTCCACTTCCGTCGATGTATTTCATGACTTGATGGAGAGTGGAGGGAACGATGGAATTACGATGAATCCAGTCGTCCCAGCAGTAAATTATGTGAGGTGTCGGCATCGATCATGTAGCATGTCACTTCCGACTTTAAGTCCCCGATCTGGCATTTGAGCTTGATCTTCCCCATTGGACGGGTACCATTGGCATTGAATCCATAAATGGTAATCTGGGTGGCGCTCAACCGGTGGGTAGGAATCCCTAAATGTTGCACGACCCGGCGAGGCATAATGCTCAGCGCGGACCCTGGATCTACCTGAATGCGGTTTACCTCAGATGATCCAATATATCCTGTGAAGTATAGGGGTCGATCATGTTTCCCCTTCACCTGCATATTATCTGCCGTGAAGGTGATGCAGGGAGCATTTTAGGAGGCGTGGAGGCAATCCTCTACATCTTCCTCCGTGGTCCAACCGGCACCTGGGTCATAAAAACTCGGCATCAGTTAGAGCCTCTCTCAAAGCTTCTCTGGTTGACTTTGACAGTCTCAGGAGCTCATAAAGAGTGATTCGGGCCGGGATATTGGCCAGTTGGGTCAGGACGTCAAAGCGGTAAGGTGTTGTGGATCCTTCCGCGATGTCTTTTAAGAGAGCTTTAGAAACTGAAGCTCTTTCTGTCTCTCCCGCGGGTTGTTTTGTGGAGGGCTTGGCTGACTCTGTAGCGGGTTTAGGGGGAGTTTGGCGCCATTTCGTCATACTTTTTTAAATATGACTGACCCGAACGAGTTTTCGTCACCAGTTGGTTGGGTTCTATAGTGAGAACTATTGTTTCCTCTTCTGAATTAGTCAGTGAGGGAACATCAGTTTTCGCTTCTCGGGAAGAAGCGCACACCACATTACAGGATGAAGCTTTCGCTTTGCCTTTGGGCCTTCTACTGGTAACAGTGGTCCATTGCTGGCGATCCACAAGGTCGGGATGAACCCACATAACTTCTCCCTAAGGTGTGGGAACGGGTACAAGACCCTTCTCCTGCTGATGGTGAGGGTCTATGTTGATCATTCTTAGCTCCCCTTTTGGATGGGGACTACTCCAGAGGGTGTTGGAGGTTGTCTTCCAAACTGGAGGAATGATGTCATATTGGCCGTCACTTTTTCTGCTCTGGGCGGAGTTTTAATACCTCTGCGTCAATCAAGGCCTGAAGGATGTCTTTGAAGACATAACAGCTCTTGGTGGGGTGTCCCAGCATCCTATGATACAGGCAGTAGTTGGGATTATCGGTTTTATCGACTTCTTCAGGGCGTCTAGCTTCAGAAGCTTTAGTCTGTTGCTTTTGTTAAGTAACTTGAACAGCGAGTCAACTGTTCGTCCTTGAAGGAATACTGCTTGCTGGCGCGCGGCTGACTTGAAGAGCCACTTCCCTTGACCTGTTGAGGTTTCACGGGGGATTTGGTCTCTATCGCCAAGTTATCCTTCCTTTTTGTTTAGAGGGATGCGTCTGGCGCACGGCTTGTCGACCTTTCGGGTCTGGGTTTGTTTTCTTCTGCCCTAACCCGGGCGACAATTTCTTCAGCCTGTTCACCTTGCTGGATTAATTGTTTCCAGGTGCGGCTTTCAGCAACTCCTATTTGGGCGAGATGAAGTTTGTAGATTGTGGCGGCATGTTTCCACCAGGGTGACCTGGGTCTAAACCGCTTGGACAATGGAGTGCTACATTCTGAAATCTTTCTACAAATGATTTGACGGACTCCCCTTTCGCTGCTTTGTAGCCAAAGAGTAGGCATTGTGACCTCTGAGTCGTCTTCAAAGAAGCGTGTCAGGAAGAGCTTCTCCAAATCGCCCCAATTTTTAATGGAGCCTTCCGGGAGCTTCATGAACCATTCAAAGGCGAGCCCTTTTAGGGTGCCGATGAACAAACGTGCTAGGATGGCATCGTTATCTACCACATTCCCTGTCTGAGACTTAAAGTAGTAGATATGTTGGTTCGGTGACCCTTTGCCGTCAAATGCTTGGAGGGTCGGAGCTTTGAACTTGGGGGTTATGGAACAAGGTCCCACTCGGCTGGATATGGCCGGACTACTCCTGCTTCTTGGAGGCCTTTCCGATTAGTAAGGGCCTCGAGACGTTGCTCTAATTGATTCATTCTTTTAGAATGAACCCCTCCATGGTCTCGGTTGTCTTTTTCCTGAGATGAGGATTTAGACGAGCCAGAAGTAGATTGCTCTTTCTCCTCAATATGTACAGAAGATGAGCTTTCTTCCTCTTTTCATTTGCCTTTAGACTTTTTAGAGGAAGCTTTGTCAGTTGACTTTCTCTTGTCTTCAAGCAATTGTGCCAGCATCTGCTTGAGAGAATCGATAGATTCTTGTTGAGCACGAATCATCTCGAATTGTTCCTTCTGGACCTGGCCTTGCTGCTCCAAGCGCCTGGCTGTCTCCTCAGAGTATTTGTCATGTATATAAAGGCCTCCTTCTCTATGGAAGAGTTCGAAGCATGTGACTCTGCAATAGCGGAATGCGAGTCATTTACTTCAATGCCCTGAGCCAGGGCACTGTAATTGATCGGGGGAATTACCCCAGTCCGAGTGCGAGTATGTCTGTACACTCCTTCGGTTCTTGTTCAGACTCGTCGGAGCTGACCACAGGTTGCTTTTCCCTACTCCTATTTGTTATGCTTGCAGTGAGTTCAGGGTATTCAGTGTCAGAGAAAGTCCTCCTCCTATGGGAGCGATTTCTTTTAGCTGATCGGGGAGTTAGAGTCAGCTGTCTAAATTTAGACTGCTGGCTTGCACGTGAACTTCAACGGCACTCAGAGAGCATGTGATAAGCCGTTCGCAGCAACATGATGGAGTGATCCGACTAGCACTTTCTCTTCCTTATCAAATAATCCTTAGATCCACTGGAGGGGGATCGAAGAGATTAGCCTCGGATTGTCGAGGGATTTTAGACTTGCGAGAGGTCTCTGATCGGGATTAAACCGCGCACAAAAGGTGATGTTTTGAAATCAAGATTTAAAGTGTGTGTGCTTTGGCTTCCTCGATACTTCCGTTATAGCATAGAGGCTAAAACGAGTCGAATCCACAAGGATGAGAGGCGATAGAAGCTTTACCGGTTGATTCACGTGTTTGTTAAAGATTCTTCAAAGTTTTTAAAGAATGAAAAGAAAAGAAAGTAAAGAATGAAAAGAGAGGTACGGTGAAATACGAAGAAGTGGGAAACATGGAAAAGAATGATTTTTATGGTTTTGTATATTTCTAAAACAAGTGAAAAAGAAAGAAACTCACGGCTACTAACTACTAATGACTCCACCAACACGCTAACCTCTTAGTGATAGTTTGCCTCACATGTATCATTGCCATCACTAGTCTTGGTTCAAGAGCGATTCAAAGCATGACCCATATGTAACTCATCACAACCTAACTCAACAAACAAGTGCAAGCTACACTTAAATCATCAAAACCCAATAAGAGCAAGCATGAAGTAAAGTAATGTTAGCTTGTTAGTGGTTAGGAAGTTAGAGTGTTAGATCCATCATCATGAGTCATCAATGGCTCTTGCAAGAGCAAGGCCAAAACGAGGCTATTAGATTCATGTAGATTATCAAATAGAAGTTAGACTAGTTGGTGGTTAGTAGTTAGTTTCCATGAGAGAAACTAGCTACACATGTAAAAGATATTAGAGAGAAGAAACATAGAGAGGTAAGAGAGCACCTTTCATAGATTGTCACCTTCTATTACAAGCACTTGCATTCCAACCATGAACCACTCTCTTTCCCTAATTCAAGATCTAAAACAAAATGAAAATACAATGGGAAGAAGAACTAACCTAAACTAAACTACCCTGAACTACAACATGAAGATGAAACTACTCCTAAACTCTGCATATCCTCAACTCTGGAACCCCAGGGGGGTTTTTATAGGCATTAGGGGCCAGGGGACAAACCCTGGCCCAAACGCGCCGCGCACCGCGCCATACGGCCGGAAACGCGGCTTGTGCCGCATTTTCGCGCCCCTTGGTGGCCGCCGCGCGCGGCGCTTCGAGCCGCGCGCGGTCCTTTCGGTTCCCTATCAGGTTCTGTGCCCGGTTTCTTCTTTGCAGCCCCTGATTTTTACAGAATCAGCTCTCTAGGTCAATGGCTATCTTTAATAGGCTTTTAATCACCAATTAAATGGTGATTTAGGGTCTTCTTCTTCATTGCACACCATGGACCTAGAATCAAGCAAGCAAAGCTTTATTAGCAGAATTTAATATGAAATTAATGTGAAGATGTGATAAAATTATGCAAAATTAGAGACTAATCACACCCCCACACTTATCTTTTGCTCGTCCCGAGCAAAACAAAAAACTAAGGAATTATTACACCACTTTCGCAGGTGACGCGATTGCACTGAGCATGTGCAACAAGCCATTAAACCTCTAAGTTTCTCCTAGAGGAGGAGTTTTGTCTCCTGAGGGTTTTCAGCGGATTACACCCACAAATCCATAAAGAAAGAACTCAAATGTTAGTATTTTGAAAACGCATTTTTGAATAGAGAAAAGTGTTGAAGTATTTTTACGAAAATATAAGTGATCTAAGGTCATAGGTTAACTAGAAATTGTTCTTTCTTAAACTAAGTCAAAATGCAAAAAATCTTGTTATAAATTAAATGTAAGAATTTAAAATTGAATTGACTCTTTGATCTTTCATAAAACTCTTATAAAATATGCACTTTGTGAACAGTGAATGTTTTTGGGATATCGACTCTAACTTTCATGCCATTTATTTATATTATATATATATTTTTCTTCCCTTAGTTTTCTTAGGCTTTCTTATTTACCCGGGTAGTGAGCCTTTAGCCGGTGACTCCCAAACCAGATGGTCTTAGGGCACCAGATGAGAAAACATCCCTCGGACTTAAGGACTCGAGTAAACAAGACCACAAAACTAAAGGGGATTATTTATTTTTTAGTCCACCGTTTTAGGTGTGAATAATCATGCTTCCTGAGGCATAATTACCCAACTTTAATAAGTGGTTTTTTTTTTATCATTTTTTTTGAATATATATATATTTTATGGCATTTTCAGTCTTTGTTTCAATCCCAAAATTGTGTAAGTGTGGAGTGCATAAATCTAAGGCAAAAATTTCAAGATCAAATTATCTTATCAATTTTACTTTCTTATCCTAAAATTTAGACAAGATCTATTATTTTGACTCGGTTTAAAATTTCATAATTTTAGGTCTTCCTAATTCCTAAGATAATCTTAATTTTCTTAAAATAGATCAAAACTATTTCTCTTATTTCAAAAAGTTTTGTAAAAGAAAAGAAAAGAGTTTTTATATAAAAGATTTTTTTTTATTTTATTAAAAAGAAGTGTAAAAGAAAGAAAATATAAAACTAACTATGTTAGTAAACCCTCCCCCACACTTATCTCATGCATGGTCCTCAATGCATCGTGAATGTGTAAATACATGAAACAAATGGAGAGGGAAGGAAGATTACCTCAAGGGGGTGGCTCCAGTGGTGGTCTGATTGGGCCAAGCGTTGTGACCCAATCAAAATATACCGTGGATCTTGCAGGAACCCACCAATGACCTCTCTAATATGACCCAATAAAATGTTGATTGAATGAATGATCTTATTTAAAAGTTATCCCCGTCTAATTTCCAATTTTTAAAAATATTACTGAGTCATTTTCTTCAACATCCTTGTCCAACAATGAAGTGTGATTTTGAGAGATGATTGACTTGGACTCAAATGGAACAGGTGGCGACGACGATCGAATATCGACGATCGAATAATTTTCCTTCCACTTTCTTCTCTTCTCTGCTCCTTCCACAGGTGGACTCAAATCAGTAATTTTCTTCAACACCACTAACCAGCATCGACGATCGAATATCGTCGGAGCTCCATCAGTACGTAAGAAGCTGGTTAAGAGGAATAGTCGAGTGGACAGGGCAGAGGAGCACGATCCAATCCTTGACAAAATTGAGTGATGAAGGCAAACTAACTAGTATTAGTTTTGTCACTCTTCTTTAAAGGTTATCAAAATTTGACGCCTCTGACGGTTAAGGATAGAGGAAAATGTTGGCTTTTAAGCCCAGCATAAGTCCTCGACAACTCATCATGCTGAGGGAAATAGCATGGCTGGCCCAACTCAAACGATAATTGGTAAAGGCATACCAATCCGTTGATAGCTGAGGGTTTGCTAAAAATTTTAAAGGACTTGGTCCCGCCTTTCCCTCCAAAATCCCTTACCAATTCCCTTCTGTGGAATGGTAGGACCACAAAAATACCTGTAGCCATTTTCTCGTTGAAATGAGCACAGATTTGTCACGTTAATAGTAAACACTGACAAGCCATTTTTCTTAATCCCCACAGAGTTCGTCAAGTTAATATTACACCTCTGACAATTCATTCTATCTCCCACTAAAGTCCCCACCAATTCTCTCCCATGGAGTGGTAGGTCTACAAACTCAATCACTGTTATGTTAACACCACACCTCTAACAGTGAAAAGTTTCCATACTCTTTAGTGAGTATGAACTTCCACTTGATGACACCCTTATATGGAGTCACAAATCTTCAAAATTGTCAAGTTAACATTACACCTCTGACAATCCAAACTTCACTTATCAATTCTCCTCAACAGAATGACAAGTCCTCAAATTGCTCACATCGCAAATCAACTTTTGTCAGTTAACACTACACCTCTGACAAATTACTGTTAAGTTTAATACCACACCTCCAACAGTGATCAAGTTACTGCTAAGTTCAACATTAACCATTGACACTCACTTCCCTCAGGCTTCCATATCAAAGCTGAGACAAGCGATGCTAAGTTCAACATCACATCTCTAGCATCCGGTTCATTGTTAAGTTTAACACTACACCTATGACAGTGACTTTCCCTCAAACTTTCGTATCGAAATCAAGATGACCAACGCTAAGTTCAAAAATTACACCTCTAGCATTACCTCCACTGTTAAGTTCAACACTACACTTATGACAGTGGTATCTTCAATTTTCTCAAATGAAACTATATTCCTGGGGAGCTAAGTTAACATTACACCTCTAGCTCACATCCTTGTCAAGTTAATATCACATCTCTGATAAGATTCACACCTCTGATAAGATTCAATCCAATCCGTTAAGTTAATATCACACCTCTGATGGTAAAGAAATATTCAGACCCCTTGATGGGTCTAGTCTTACTTGTTATTCTCGTCAATAGAATGGCAAGTCCACTTAAAATTATTGTTAGGTTAATATCATACCTTTAACAGTGTTCTCTTTACTCCCCAACTGAATCTTAATTACGTTAGTACTAAACCTCTAATGATAGACTCAATCACAATTCCCTGCAGAGTAAAAACTTCACTTGTCATTCTCATCCATAGAATGACAAGTCTACAGAAACTATTCTACTCCTGTTTAGTTAACATCACACCTCTGACAGTAACGTTAAATTTCTTAAATGAAATTTTTCTACATTGAGTTGCTAAGTTAAATATCACACCTCTAGCAAATCAAAGGTAATCACTTGTCTGATTTTCAATGCAAAAAGGAAGTCAAGACAAATGAGAAGAAAAAAATGCGTCACTTTTATTGATATTCAAATACGTGAAAGTGATACAAAACGCTCTCTTATTCAATAAGATTGAGTGTTACAATAAAGGAGTGCAAAGAAGTCCCTCTTGCTCGGTGAAAGGTTGCACTCACTCCTTGAAACATTGAAAATACACAAAGTTTGTCTTCTTAACTGTGGCAGAGAACATCAGATCAACTTCCTTTCCTCTTGAGAACAATGGTGTTTCTCGAGGTCAAAATGCAAGGGAGCATTCTGATTCCACCCGACCAACTGGTGCGAAGGTCTTCACAAGGCCGTAATCCTTCGCCTAATGGGAAGCTCTGCCACCAGAAAGTCATCCAATGAGCATGAGTTTTTCATTGCTGTTTTGAAGAAGATTACCTAAGGGAGGATTCAAGACCTTACTAGCGACGTCCTCTTTCCCGTGACCTTCAAATGCGCCATGCTCATTGTGATCAGGAAGGATCTGAGATCTTATTGGTGCATCATGTCTAATAATGTCTTGGTTTGTATCAAGAACCGTGCTGATCTTCCTCGCCCTTGGACATAAGTTCTAACTCCTCAAGTGGTCGCCAATTGAATGAGCTGGTCGTTTCATGTCTACCTCAATGGACGCGACAAAGATACTGGAACTAGCACCAACGATATGACCACGACCTGGAAGAAGAAAAAAAACCCGAGGGTTAAATTTTTGTAAAGACAGAAAACATGAATCCAGAAGTACAGACACGGGTCTAAAGTCATGAGCTTCAGACGCGATTTTTATACGCGAATCTCGCGTTTAAAGCTTCAGGACGCAGAGTTTATCATGCTCTATAAAGATAGAAAATATAGATCTGAATGCAAGCCCAATATTAGACTCGCGTCTGATGATTGAAACACGGGATATATATTAAAGGCACAGACGCGGGCCTTAAAGTTTTCTAGTTCATGAGCTCCAGATGCAGGTATTATATGAGAAATCTGCGTTGAAGGTCTCAAGACGCAGAGTTCGCCACACTCGCGTCTAAAGATTTCAAAAGGGCGCTTAAAGCCTCAAGACACAGAGTTCGCCACACTCGCGGCTAAAGATCTCAAAAGAACAGTCTTAAAAATCTTTTAAGTCATGACTTCTAGATGCGAGTCTTATATGCAAAACCCGCATTTAAGGCCTCAAAATGCAGAGTTCACCGCTCTCATATCTGCAAGTTCTCGTTTCATCACTTAATGCGAAGATTACGTTTGCGGAACATGGACGCATGGATAGTCGACTGTTTCAGAAGTTTCAAGAAGAGATCAAGAGATAGAGCATGGATGCTTGGATCTCAAGTCAACTGTCTAAATTTTAAGAAAAAAGTTTAAAAGTTTCAAGAAGAGATCAAGTGACAGAGCGTGGACGCTTGGATCTCAAGTCAACTATCTAAATTTCAAGAAAGATGTTTTAAAAGTTTCAGGAAGAAATCAAGAGACAGTCTCTTTATGATCGGTGACGACAAAGCCACGAGAAGAAGAGTTCTTTAGAGGAAGGACATCATCTGTCAAGACACGACCATGAAAGCACCTGAGGGGATGCTTTTTGATTCTGAAATCTATTAACAGTGATAATCTTTGAAGAAGATTGCAAGAAACCATCATGGCTTTGGCTTCAATCAAAGAACTTTAAAAGTTCTTCAGGATGTAGGCTCGGAGAAGGAGAAAGTCTGAGACTAAAGGTTCTTCAGAGCACCTGCCCATAAAGGGAAAACAGTCAAGATAAATGACTGTTAAGTGGCTCATGGCCTATTTATAAGCTCGCTAATGGTCATTAATTAATGGCATAAAATTAAAGTCATTCTTAAAGGCCAATTAATAGCCTTAACTCGCAACATGAATGTCAAATCCAGTATGAGTAAGTCACGTGGATTTTTCGCTCCAGGAGATCCCAACGACACGCAACTCCAACCGTGAATGCCAGCTTTGCCTCGAAAGATCTAGCAAGATCTTCGCGTCTCTATAAACTGCATGCGACACTTCAAGGGCCGCGTTTCGAAGTTCGCGTCCTTCACAAACTAAATGTTGTATTCCCTCAACAAAATGAGGACCGCGTCTTCAACAAATTAAGTACGCGTCTTAAAGTCCGCGTCCATCCACAAAGTAAGGGTTGCGTCCCCTCCAGCAAGTTGAAGAGCTCAGGGCCGCGTCTCTCCTCAATCCAGGGTCGTGTCCGCCCATCAATTCAGAGTTGCGTCCCTTCATCAATTCAGAACCGTATCTCTCAACAATTCAGAGTCGCGCCCTCCAAATGAATCAGAGTCGCGTCTCTCAACAATTCAGAGTCGCATCCTCTAAGTGAATCAAAGCCGCGTCTCTCAACAATCCAGAGCCGCCTCCTCTCAACAATCCAGAGCCGCATCTCTCAACAACTTAAGGTTGCGTGTCCCTTACAATTCAGGGCTGTGTCTCATCAATAACTCAGTGTTGTCTAAGTTTCTCCTCACAACTCATAGTCGCGTCTCAGCAAATGGCTAAGGACTACGCCTCTACAGTTGTCAAGAGTCGCGTCTATGAAAGTTTGTGTTCTCCTACGCAACAAAGAATCCGTCTCAAACACAAAGAAGGAACAAAAACGAGACAAAATTTGATAGCTCTTATTATTTATATCAAAATGATAAAAGTGATATGAACACTCTCTTATTTGATCAGTAGAGTGTTACAAAAAAAAGGAGATACAACAGGAGGAGGGCTAATCTCGCTCAGCCAAAAAGTAAATTTGGTCCTGGAGGCGCTGAATCTAATGCTGGCGCGCCTTCTCAACCTCTGCCCTAATTTGAACCTTCAATTCTTCCTCTGACAAGAATTTCTTCGTGACCAGCTGTGCTAGAAAAGATTTCTGTTGGCCCAAAGGCCTTCCACTCTAGTTTTGATGATGATTAACTCATGTAGTTATATGTACTAATAATCTTGTGATTTTAGTTTCAGATCATTAATCAAGTTATTAGTAAGTGATTAGCTTCAACAAGATGATTTGGAAGCTACCCACATGGTGATTCAAGAGCCCAAGCTACAAGATCATATATAGCACTTGCTCGGTGGATTATGGAGTTTTGGATCGAGTCGGCTTGGAGATTGCGCTCTACAAGAAGACATCGGTACCATAGTTTAGTTTTGTGTTTAGATCCAAATTGTAAAGATTAGAATAGTATGATAATGCTCAATTTCACAACACACAGTTTCATGTTTTGAATATTGGTTTTCAGTTTTTCGGTTTTAGGTTTAACCGATCTTGATTTTCATATTCATGTGTTTTATGTTTTGGTATTTATGACAAAACATATTTTGGAATTAAGGACAAAAACTATGATATATATATGTTTCATGTATATTGGATTTCTATCCATATGCATCATGCTTCAAAATGTTTAAATATCATGTTTTTGTATTTGGAAGAGTTTTGGACAAAACGTATTTTCTATTCAAAATCCAAGTTTTAGAAAATACAGTTTTTGGTTTTTGGTAAAAAATGATAAGACACAAAAATAGTTCATATTGATTGATATTTGAGCTAAACTTTTACCACATGTTTATATATCAATGCAAAATGATAAAACTATTTTTGGTGATTTTTAGAAATGATAAAAGAATTTTTAAATATGTTTCTAACCCAGTTTTCTGTTCCGGGCTTCACCAGTCGACTAAGTCAACTGACCAAGTCGACTAGGATGAAGTCGGTCGACCGGGCCGGTCGACCGACGTGCACAGATCTGTGCACGTTTGGAGACACTGGGACGGTCGACGGTGTCTGAGAGCAGAGCTCTCTGTTTGTTTAGGTCGACCGGGGCGGTCGACCGGAAGCTGCCAACGGGCAAAATTGACCGTTGGACGGTCGACCGGACCGGTCGACCGGCAGTACATTTCTGGCATTATCTGCTGCCAACGGCTATATTTTTCTGGGGTCTATAAATACCCCATTTGTGAGAGTTTTTCTCCAAGAATTTTTGTGCGAATTTTTTCCTACTCTCTGGTGTTTTCACAGCAATCAAAAGAAGTTTTTGAACTCATATTGAACAATCTATTTGGATTTTTTGCTAGGGTTTGAAAAACCAAGAAAAGAGTTTTTGGGAAAAGAGTTTTGATTGAACTTCTATATCTTGGTTTCAGTTTTTTCCAAGGATTTTTTTTGTGATTTTAATTTCCATCCCATTGGTTTTCTCCACACTTGAGCTAAAATCTACTATCTCATTCTATAGGATCTTTGTGTGGGAGAAGAGATTGTTTTGTGGTTGCTTATTGAACCACCAAGTTGTAAACCCTCTATTTACTTTGCTTTGTGCTTTTCTCTCTTGGTTGAGGAGGGTGTTTGTGCAAGTGGTTTGTATCCCTCAAGTTGTGAGGTGATCCTTGCTTGGCTAGTGCTAATCCCTCAAGTTGTGAGGTGATTGTTTGTTGATTGAAGTTGTGCCTCAAGGAGGAGGTTGTAGTTGTAAAGAGAGGAGTTGGGTACTCCTTGTGAGAGTTCTTTGTGGACTAGCTAGTGGATTAGAAATCCTTCGTGTGTCGAAGGCGGGGATGTAGAGCTGGGTGCTCGAACCTCGTAACATATCTTGTTGTTTGCGCTTGATCCATTGACTCTCTCTATCTCTCTCTTTACTTTGTGCCTTGCAAATATTCATATTGTGCATTCATTATTGCTTGTCTTGGTTGTGTGTGCATCACTTGTTGATTGCACTTGAGTGTATTGCATTAAGTTTTAAATTCCGCATTTAGTTCATAGATTAGCCATATCACCTATTCACCCCCCCTCTAGGTGACTTTTCAATTGGTATCAGAGCTAGTGCTCCTGATATTTAGGTTTAACCACCTAGGAGTGAGATCTTGGTTTGCTAATCTTCATTTGCATTGTTCATTTGCACTCATTTAGTTTGCAATCATGGATAGCCCTCCTATGTTGACCATTTTAGACTTGATGCTTGGAAGGCAAATATGAGTAGACATTTAAAAAGACAAGGACATCTAGTTTATCAAGCCTCCACTATGGAATCATTCCCTAATAGTAGCAAGCATAAAAAGGCAAATGCATTAGCACTTAGAGCACTTAGAGCATCTCTTAGTGAACATCTTTTACCGGTGTTTGATCGTTATGACTCGGCTTTTGCAGTTTGGAGCTTATTGACGTCTCCCGAGCTTCCAAGGATTATCAACAAGATGAGGAGATCTAAGAGAGAAAAGTCCGAAGAGCGTTGCCTCATGGTCCAAGGGAATAACTCCCTTGAGGTACAATCGGATACTCAATTAGATGATAGCTCTAGTTCCTATTGCCATGGTTGTTTTGAAGTTCAAACTTTAAATTTGGAACTTGCTCAAAAGCTTGAAAATTTATTGGAAAAACACAATCTTTTAAAAGAGGACAACCATGTTTTGAAAAATGAATTAAAGATTTGTGTTCTAATTTTGAATTGGTTTTGAAAGAGAAGGAAGAGATCTCTAGTGAACGTGACTCACTAAGATCTCAACTAGACCTTGCCCTTAATGAGATTGAAGGTTTAAAAAGCAAAAATGATTGTGATGATGTTGTGAAGCACAATGAGATTTTATCTTCAAAATTGGATTTTACTTTTAAAGATAACCTTGTTTTGAAAAATAAAATTATTCAATTACAAAGAGTTGGATTTGATCTTAAAGAAAAATGAATCTTTGAAAACTGAAATTGATTCTCATGTGTGCCATGCTAGTATAGCTTCTTCTTCTTCTTGCACACCTATTGCATGCTCCACTTTATCTTCCACTATTAAAATGATATAAATATTTTGAAGAAAAGTGTAGATTGTTTGGGCTCCACTTTGAGCCAATGCACAATGAATCATTCACGTTTGGAAACCTTGGTTCGCAAGAAACAAGGTCCATCCTTGCATGCACACCCATCACGGCATACACATGCTTTCCACGGACACAACCATGACATGTATGCTCATGTGTACATTTGTACACATTGTGGTCGAAAAGGCCATCTTGCTAGATTTTGTTATGATCGTATTTATCATGAAAATTTAGCAACTAATCTTGTTTGGGCTAGAAAGAAACTAACCCCTATGGACCCAAAGAAAATGGGTACCAAAAACCACCTCCTTGACTTTTGATGTAGGTGGGAGCTCTCGCATCACGTGAGAGTATTGGTGCCTTGAGGGGTTGCGTTCTAAGCTAAAAGAGAACAATTTGGATGATTCACTCTCAAGGAAATTTGGTGGGAGGACCACCGTGGTTTTGGAGAACTAGAGATGCACCTTCATCGGTTTTGGTATCATTCTCTAACTCCCATTTTTATTGCATGCTTTTCATGTTCATCAATTTATAGCATGTCTTGTTTTTATTGTTCATTATGCTTATGTCATGTTAATTAGATTAGTGTTATACATGTTTAGTTACTTGAGACACCCATGTTTTATATGAATCTTATCTTTGTGTTCTCACCTTGTTCAGTACTATCATGTATAACCCTAGATCTAATGTACATGCATATACATAATGATCATGGGATGTTTATGATGCTTTGTTTTTGATGACTCATGTTTTGTTTTGATAAGTATGTTAAATGCCATGTTTATTAGACCATTGACATGCATGTATATAGCTTATGAGACACCCATGTTGAGTATGGACCCATATTTTGTGTTCTCTTTATGTTTTAGCTATCATGTTAATCATAGATCTAATGCACATATCTTTGTCATGCTAATCATATGGTTGACTATGATTTTTGATTATTATGATCATATTGATTGTTGACCCGGTTTATGCTTCATGTTTTGACTACTTGCTTGAATGATAGTTTTCATTAAGACTAGGATTTATACTTGTACAACTAGTGAGCTACAAATAGACCTTTATATATGTTTGTGCTTGAACGCTCATTTTAACTCACTTGATGTACTAGTATAGTCTAGTTTTGATGATTCTTACATTTGACTTGTATTCATCATTTTACATGTTTTGTGTTAACTTCATGTATATGTCCATCTTGTCCAAACTATCATTTATACATATACATCCTTGAGCCACGTGCCTTCATGCATATACTTTTGTGGTCTCATTGTGTTTAGGATATGTATGTATACTTTAGTTTGTACATGACATACATATGCCTTGAAGTTTAAATCGTTTTGATGATTTTCATGTTTTTAAGTAAATTCAATTGGAAATGAAAATCTAGTTTTTCATGTTTTCATGTTTTCAAGGAATTTCATATGAGCTTAATTGAATATTTTCATGTTGATATGTGTCACATTTTGCTTGTACACTCACTTTATTAGTTTACTCATGATTTGTTTTCATGAGAATTTGATATGAGCTTTATGGATTTTGAGTGTTTAGTGATCATGTGATTTACATGTGTTTCATGAAAAATATTTTTGTTATTCCTTGTTTGAAGGATCTCGTTCTAGTTGATTCATATAACTAGTTGTGATATTCTTCCTTGGTAGTAGTTTTCAAACATACTATATTTGCAAACCTATTTTTGAAAACCCCTACCATCAATGGAGGTTGGATGGGAGATCATGTTCATTTATGCCTTAAAATGAAAATCATTTAAAAACTTGAACCATGATTGGGAGGTAGTTATATGAGATATACATTTGATCTTATTGTTATTTCAATTGGTATCATTGAATTCTTCAATTGGTATCAATCTTGACATTTCTTGTATACTCATATGTGTTTGTATGTATGTATGCTTCATTTCAAAGAATATCAATTTCTATTGGTATCTATTTTTCATACATATATGTTTTATTTGTGTTATTATATCCCTATATCTTTAAGCACAAAATCTTGTTTATGCTAGTGCTTGAGCTTAAATTGGCATCAAGCCTTTGCATCATTTTAGTTTGTATTTCATAAAGGGGGAGAAAAATTGATTTGTCTTTCAATTGGTATTTGTACTCCCATACTTTATGATTGAAAATTTCAAATTTGGTATCATATGTTCAAAATGAAAAATATTTACAATTGGTATCAAAATATTTGTGTTTAGACATTCAAAATTTATTATGTTTAAATTTCAAATTGGTATCAAGATTCTCATGTGTTTTGTTTAAAATTGGTATCAATATTTTTGATTGTTTTCTTTCTATTGGTATCAAGATGCTATTCTTTGACATATTTTCAATTGGTACCTTAATTGATTGTCACCTCTAATTGACTTTGTTTTTGTTTTAGACAAAAAGGGAAAATATTATTTTTATTGATTCATTGTTTTATTGTTTTGTTTTAGACAAAAGGGGGAGAAAGATTTGTTGATTTGGTTTTGTTTTTACCCCTTATTGAAGATTGATTCTTTATATTAAAAAGAGAGAAGATATTGTTTTGTTTTGGTTTGTACCCCTTTGTTGATGATTGACAAAAAGGGGGAGAATTATTTGAGAGTTTAACATGCATTTTATAAACCAAAATACTTCACAAATAGAGAAGATTTTTTATATGCATGATTGGGACAAGGTTTTTATATATGCATGTTTATGTTTTACATATATTAAGTTTAATTTAGTTTAATTTTAATTAATATCTAGAGCATGTTTTATAAATGGATGTTTTGTAATTGGTATCTAGAGCATGTTTTGTAAAGTTTTAAACATTTCATTGGTATCTAGAACCTTTATTGTTTATGCATAGATATGCATGTTTCATGTTTGATATTCATTGCATATTATTTAAACTTTATTTGTTTATGCATGAGTTAAGGGGGAGCTTCTTTGAAGCTTAACTTTAATCCATGCATATATAACTCAATTAGTTTTGTCATCATCAAAAGGGGGAGATTGTTGGCCCAAAGGCCTTCCACTCTAGTTTTGATGATGATTAACTCATGTAATTATATGTACTAATAATCTTGTGATTTTAGTTTCAGATCATTAATCAAGTTATTAGTAAGTGATTAGCTTCAACAAGATGATTTGGAAGCTACCCACATGGTGATTCAAGAGCCCGAGCTACAAGATCATATATAGCACTTGCTCGGTGGATCATGGAGTTTTGGATCGAATCGGCTTGGAGATTGCGCTCTACAAGAAGACATCGGTACCATAGTTTAGTTTTGTGTTTAGATCCAAATTATAAAGATTAGAATAGTATGATAATGCTCAAGTTCACAACACACACGTTTCATGTTTTGAATATTGGTTTTCGGTTTTTCGGTTTTAGGTTTAACCGATCTTGATTTTCATATTCATGTGTTTTATGTTTTGGTATTTTGACAAAACATATTTTGGAATTAAGGACAAAAACTATGATATATATGTTTCATGTATATGGATTTCTATCCATATGCATCATGCTTCAAAATGTTTAAATATCATGTTTTTGTATTTGGAAGAGTTTTGGACAAAACGTATTTTCTATTCAAAATCCAAGTTTTAGAAAATACAGTTTTTGGTTTTTGGTAAAAATGATAAGACACAAAAATAGTTCATATTGATTGATATTTGAGCTAAACTTTTTACCACATGTTTATATATCCATGCAAAATGATAAAACTATTTTTGGTGATTTTTAGAAATGATAAAAGAATTTTTAAATATGTTTCTAACCCAGTTTTCTGTTCCGGGCTTCACCAGTCGACTAAGTCAACTGACCAAGTCGACTAGGATGAAGTCGGTCAACCGGGCCGGTCGACCGACGTGCACAGATCTGTGCACGTTTGGAGACACTGGGACGGTCGACCGGCGGGTCGACCGTGTCTGAGAGCAGAGCTCTCTGTTTGTTTGGGTCGACCGGGGCGGTCGACCGGAAGCTGCCAACGGGCAAAATTGACCGTTGGACGGTCGACCGGACCGGTCGACCGGCAGTACATTTCTGGCATTATCTGCTGCCAACGGCTATATTTTTCTGGGGTCTATAAATACCCCATTTGTGAGAGTTTTTCTCCAAGAATTTTTGTGCGAATTTTCCCTACTCTCTGGTGTTTTCACAGCAATCAAAAGAAGTTTTTGAACTCATATTGAACATCTATTTGGAGTTTTTGCTAGGGTTTGGAAAACCAAAGAAAAGGGTTTTTGGGAAAAGAGTTTTGATTGAACTTCTATATCTTGGTTTCAGTTTTTCCCAAGGATTTTTTGGTGATTTTGATTTCCATCCCATTGGTTTTCTCCACACTTGAGCTAAAATCTACTATCTCATTCTATAGGATCTTTGTGTGGGAGAAGAGATTGTTTGTGGTTGCTTATTGAACCACCAAGTTGTAAACCCTCTATTTACTTTGCTTTGTGCTTTTCCCTCTTGGGTTGAGGATGGTGTTTGTGCAAGTGGTTTGTATCCCTCAAGTTGTGAGGTGATCCTTGCTTGGCTAGTGCTAATCCCTCAAGTTGTGAGGTGATTGTTTGTTGATTGAAGTTGTGCCTCAAGGAGGAGGTTGTGGTTGTAAAGAGAGGAGTTTGGGTACTCCTTGTGAGAGTTCTTTGTGGACTAGCTAGTGGATTAGAAATCCTTCGTGTGTCGAAGGTGGGGATGTAGAGCTGGGTGCTCGAACCTCGTAACATATCTTGTTGTTTGCGCTTGATCCATTGACTATCTATCTATCTCTCTCTTTACTTTGTACCTTGCAAATATTCATATTGTGCATTCATTATTGCTTGGCTTGGTTGTGTGTGCATCACTTGTTGATTGCACTTGAGTGTATTGCATTAAGTTTTTAAATTCCGCATTTAGTTCATAGATTAGCCATATCACCTATTCACCCCCCCTCTAGGTGACTTTTCAATTTCAACTTGGAAGAACGGGCAATAAGATCTTCTTAGACCCGCTTCTTGGCAGCCTCTAGCTCCTCTAACCTCTTCCTGGCAATAGCAAGTTTCTGCTCATTAACTTGAATCAATGCTTGCTCCTTGGCGATAGCTGTCTGAGCATTTGCTGTAACTTACTTTGTGTTCTTGGTAATGACCTCAGATTCTCTAAAGTCATCAACCAACCTTTGATAGTTGGCTTGAAAGTCATTGAGGTGACGGGCCTCCTCAGTCATCTACTCCTCCATCTCTTTCCATTAGAATTCTTGAGCAGCGAGGAGCTCATTCAACATTAGTCGGGCCTCATCCACCGGATTAGCCTTCTCCAAGGTCCTTAGCTCCTTCAAGTATATCCTCAGCTATTCGACTAGTGTAAGGTATGCCTTATTTTGCTCCGAGCTTCCTTCTGGTATGACGAATGTTCTCGATCTGATTTTCAAGAAGCATTCAGGGAAACTCGAAGGAACTTCTTCCGGAAAGAACCAGATCGATTCAGGACTTCATGGAAGTGAAGAATTATTGTACCATCTAATGAGCCAATTCTTCCATGATGTTCATGGCTGGAGCTAGCTCTGTTGATGCACTCTCAGACCCCCTTCCTATGATTATGCGTACGATGTCCGCAGAGGCGGGAGCTATCTCACTTGATGCAGAAACGAGGCCAGCAGCAGGTGCCAACACCAAGGTCGTGACCGGTACCTCCGGGACTGTTACTGTGATAGCCTCCAAGACGACAACCATAGCGACAGACTTCACAGTACTTGGTTCAGCTGTTGAAGTTTGAAGTACGCTGTCCTCTGCGCCAGTGCTTGCCACGGGCTCTTCCACTTGAGCCAACCTGGTACTCTCTGCAATCATAACATCAATGTTAGCAATAATGATGAGAATGAGAATATATAGAGAATTTGTATTCTCTAACCAAGCTGGGGATTCAAAAATGGTAGATCCTTTGGCAGGCTGCTCTAGAACGAGGGTTCCCAACCGTGGTGGTTGTGCCTTAGAGATTATGCCAGTAGCAGGAACTTCAAGGCCCTCCGGCTGGACCTGTTCCTTGATCATCTCCTCAATGTGGGAGGAGATTACAGTTTCAACACCGGTAGCCACTCCTGTAGATGGCATACAGATGAAGCGTTAAAATATTTTTTTAACTCAATCGGTAATAGTTAAGAGGGATAGAAGAAATACCCTCGATTGCGGCGATCTCTCCCGATGACGGAATATTTATGGGCCGGGGCCGTAAACACATCATGTTACATATCAAATAGAGTTTATTTTTGCAAAAATACTTTTAAAACTCCTTTTGAGATTTACTATTTGAGAAAATCAAATGTTTCATATTTTAGAGTTTTTGGTTGTAATGTTTTGTTTTGAACACTAAGAACAGTTTAGGTAAATTTGATGTCAAGTCTTATGAAGCTATATTTGTTAGGTATTCAAATACAAGTAAGGCATATAGGGTCTTCAATAGGTCAACTTTGATTATTGAAGAGTCTATGCATATTAAGTTTGAGGAATCTAATGATCTTGTAAAGAATGTTGTAGAGATTGATTTCTTAGGTGAAGACATGGAGAAGATAACTTTGAAGGACTCACTATTGTAAGAAAATGACAAGCCAAAAGATGATGAACATGGTAAAGCACAAGATGTCGAAGTGGAGCCAACACAACCACTTCTGAAGGATTGGAGATACGCTACAAGCCACCAAAGACCTCATCTTAGGTGATGTATTCAAGGGGGTAACTACTCACTTCAAACTTCTAGAGATTTGTGGCCATGTGCATTCTTATCACACATTAAGCCTAAGGACATCCTCGAGGCGAGGAAGGCTCATATTGGTTACTTGTAATGTAAGAAGAGCTCAATTAATTTGAGTGTAACCAAGTTTGACACCTTGTTCCTAGGCCCCATGATAGGCCAATCATTGGCACTAAATAGAACTTTAGGAATAAGTTGGATGAGTTAGATAATGTAAATTGATCGGGAAATGTAAATAGGAATAAAGCTAGGCTAGTGACCCAAGGTTGCACCCAAATCGAAGGAATCAATTTTGAGGAAACCTTTGCACCCCGAAACCATACGGATGATCCTTACATTTGCCTCTTTTAAGGATTTCAAGTTTTTTCAAATGAATGTTAAAAGTGCATTTTTAATGGTTTCATTGAAGAGAGGTTTATGTTGATCAATCCACCTGGTTTGTTGATCCTACACATCCAGAGTTTGTTTTCAAACTTAAAAAGGCTTTATATGATTTAAAACAAGCTCCAAGAATTTGGTATGAAAGACTTAGTTATTTTCTTATTGAAAATGATTTTGTTGAAGGCAAAGTTGATATCACCTTATTTACCAAGCATGTAGATAATGATATCTTGATAGTGCAAATATATGTTGATGATATCATTTTGGATCTACTAATGAAAAGTTTTATAAGGATTTTGAGTCATGCATGAAGAAAGAGTTCGAAATGAGTATGATGGGAAAGCTCAACTATTTTCTTGGACTCCAAATTAAGCAAATGAGTGATGGGATCTTTATCAATCAAGCCAAGTATACAAGAGAGCTTATCAAGAAATTTGGGTTAGAAGATGCGAAGATTAGGAAAACTCCTATGGCTACCATAACAAAGGTTGACAAGGATGAACAAAGTAAAAATATTGACGTTAAACTCTATTGTAGAATGATTGGTAGTTTGCTTTACTTGATGGCTAATAGGATGGACATTATGTTTAGTGTTTGCTTATGTGCTAGATTTTAATCTTATCCTAAAGAGTCTCATTTGATTGCGGTAAACAGCATTATTAGATATCTTAAAGGCACTATTGGAATGAGCTTGTGGTATACGAAGATCGGACAATTCTCTATGACTAGTTATTCGGATGCTAACTATGCCGGTTGTAGAGCGAATAGGAATAGCACTAGTAGAACTTGTCAATTTCTTGAAAACTATCTCATTTTATGTATTCCAAGAAACAAAATTACATGGCTCTCTCAACTACCGAGGTGGAGTATGTTGCGGTCGAGGCTTGTTGTGCACAATTCCTTTGGATGAAGCATAATCTCCTTAATTATAATTTACATTATGATCATATTAAAATATTTTGTGATAATATTAGTAACTATTCATATGACCAAGAATGCAAATCAACATAATAAGACCAAACATATAGAGATACGATATCACTTTCTTATATACCATTATGAGAAAGGAGATATTGAAATTGATTATGTTTCTACCGATTTTCAATTAGCTGACATTTTTACTAAATCTCTCAACTACAGTAGATTTTCTTTCATTTGTGGTGAACTAAATGTTTGCATGATAGATACATGATGTTTTTACGTTTATGAGTTTTCATAGTTTTATGAAGTTTTACATCACTTCTCATGATAATTTTCAATTGAGTTGAGCTTTGTTTTCAAATGGTATCATGTAAATTTTCGTGATCTATTTTTAATTTGTTTTTGAATTTTCAAGATTGGTATCCTTTTTTGTTATATGACAAAAGAGAGTAAAGTATATTGAATTATTTGTTTTATTTGTTTGAGATTTATAAATTATCTCTTATCCATTATCATGGCTAATGATGTGTGTAATGTTCTAATGTTTACATTATTGGTATCTTATTGTTCTTGTATACTTGTTTTTTATGGTTGGAGGCATGGAAGGAGGTTGGCCCGTTTATGCATAATGTTCTACATTATCAAACACACACACACACGCACATATGCATATGACCTACTTTGTTATTGATATATCCTTTAGTCATGAATGTTTGAACTTGATAGATAAGCATAATTTCAGAGGGAGCTTTCCAAGGTCTTCATTTTATTTACTTAAATAACTCATGTGTTTTGTAATCATCAAAAAGAGGGAGATTATTTGCTCAAGGGTACACTCCCTAATTTTGTTTTGATGATTACAAACCACATGTAATTATAAGGTACTAATTAAGTTCTAGTATTTATATGCTCACAGGGTTCAAAAGATTAGAAGATATCATATTCTTCCTCATAAAGAAGGTTTGAAGTGTTCGAGTTGACTCAAGAAAGGGATTCAAGCTCGGATGATTAAAAGCTTGGATTTTGTAGAAGTCCTCTTAATGAAGACTTGAGACTATGTAACTCTTTGTATGATCTTAGAATATTTTAGTTTTAATGTTGAATATGATGCTCAAAAAGATCTATACACACACACACAAAAGGTTTCAAAGTTAAGTTTTTAGTTTTGGTGTTTAAACTTGCTTTTCTTTAATTGATTTTTCATACATCCTCTATATTTTTCCATATTTTTAGAACCAACTATACACATGTTTCTAATAACCCATGTGTTGCAAAAATATTTTTATAATTATATAATTAATGCAAAAATGTGTTCAAGTTCAAAATGTTGTTTACTCTTTTTGGCCCGGGTTGGATAGTGGACCGCTTTTTGTGTTTAATGTTTTGTATACTGGCTTGGTCGACCGAGCCGTCAACCGATCGTGCACACAGATACACTTGTATTTGTGCATATGAGTCGGTCGACCAACCAGTGGACCGATACTTTCGCCAGCTGTTTCTGTTTGGCCTGTCAGCCTACCAACCAGTTGACTGATCTCTTGTCAGGACTTACTGTAATTTTCTGCTGACCGCTTGGTCAACCGATGGCCTACAATGGCTAGCTTTGACCAGCTGTCAGGTTGAGGCCGATGGGTCGATATTCTGTTTCTGCTATAGTAACTGCTATTTTTCAAATTTGTCTGATTTTTTGACTTTCCTCAACGATTATTTTTATCATTTTTGGTTCTAATCACCTGGATTAAGCCCTGTACTGACCCTTGATGATGTTTACCTATTGCTTATATATAAGGCTCATTGTAGAGGGAGAGTTAATAGTTTTTTTTTTCAATTTTTGAGATCTAGGTTTCAAAAGAAATCAAGTTTTTATTTCTCAAGTTTTCAATCTTCAAGTGCTCTAATTTCTCAACTATTTTCTGAAGTTTTCAGCTCTTAAATTCTATTTTCTCAACAAAATTTTTCTCTCACAAAACTTTTTGAGCTTCATTTCTCCACTCAAAATCATAAAAGTTGTAAAGAGTGTTTGTGATCTTTATGGTTGTCAAGAGCATAAAAACCTCAATTGGCTTAGTGCTCCCTCTTGTGTAGCAGATTAAGAGTTCGAGTTGTGTACTCTGAGTTTTGAGTAAACCGTGTAATTGTTGTGCCTTTATGGTGATCCTTAGTGGATAGTGAAATCCTACATGATGAAGACGAGGACGTAGAGCAAGTTGCTCGAATCTCGAAACAAATGACTTGTGTTTGCGATTGCTTTGTCTCTTATTCTTGCTTCTATTTTCATCGTTCTACTTGTGCTCATACTTGTTATTTTCATTCTTGTTATCATATTACTTTCATGTTACTATATTGCTATTGATTGTTGGACTAGTGGTTTTCCCTCTCTTAAGCAAGGAAATTATTGTGCACCTCAACTCTTATCTAGAGAATTAAGAGGAGAAGTTTTAGAGCCCTTAATAGGGAATTTGGCTTTAACTCCTTGCTTTGAGTAGACCATTTGGATTATTTACTTTAACTTGTTGTTTTCCTCATTTGATTAGCATCTTCTCCTATTCACCCCTCTAGGCAGCTCCGCACAAGACCGACAGCAACAAACCATCTCTTTTATCCGCCATCAGATGGCAACGATAATAGATCACTCCTGATCTACACCTACAGTTATGCAGTTCAATCTTCCTCCGCGTTCATAACGTGTCAATGCCCTCCAATTTACGCAGTTATGGATCGAGACGGATTTCTCTGCATTTAATCTCAACAATCAAAAGCTAGTAATCACGGTCGTTACAATCAATCAACAAGTGCAGTTCATGCGGTTAAGAGGCTCACGTCCGTATCATCTGCCACCATGCACACAGATCAAACAGAGCTTAAATATAGTTCACGGTGAAAAATCTCCACCACAAAAGCAAAAGAAGAAGAAGAAGATAGACTGACAGAAAGAAAGAAAATGTAGATTATAAATGGTTAATCCACATATATCAACATCATAATCCAATATGTTTAGATATAGGGTGTTTTAGATATATACCCTCTAAATCTTTGATATTTAGAAATTTACCCTTCAAAATTTTGATATTAGACATGAACACCTCAAATCTTTTAGATTTTATAAGTTTACCCCTTTTTTAGAATAAAAAGGGAATATTTTATTTTGATTCTATTAACTTATCAATTTTTTAGAAATGACCAAATTATCCTTATTTAAATGATTAAACCATTTATTCTAATGTAAGTTATAGATTAATCACTTTTTCTGCCTATTTTTTTGCCTTCCCCACCTCTCTCTATCTTTTAAACTAAGCATATTTATATTTTATTCATTAGTCATAAAAAAATCCATATCGAATCATTTTCATATACCCTTTAAGAAATTTGAGAAAAATCCAAACAAAAAATCTAGGTTGAGATTGAGAGAAATTTTGGAGGAACTTTTAAGCATAAGACGAGAAAGAGGGGGGTGGGAAGTTTTTTTTTTTTGGGGGGGGGATGGGGGGTTGGGGGATGAGAAGAAGAAGAAGATAATGGAGTCAGCTGAGCATATTTGTGTTCAAACACATATTTTGAGCATATTTGTGTTCAAACACATATTTACATCTATTCTTCCAAATCCATCACAAGCAAGAGCTCCAAATTTGAACATCTCCATGTTGTCTTTGCTTCCCTCAATCAATTTAGTGACCTTAGCCTCCATGGAATCATCAACAACCACCACAGGACTCTATTATTCAACATGACTCAAACAAACAGCCATCGACAGTCACTTATTTGTTATTTTGATAATATAGTTTTAATGCATATGTATTTAAGCATTTCTTTTGTAATTTTTGAAAGTACACCTAGAGGTGGGGTGAATAGGTGTACGACTAATCTAATGAACTAAATGCGGAATTTAAAACTTAATTGCAACACACTTAATACAACCAACGAGTGTAGCCGAATTCCCCGTGAAGGGCTCTGGACTAACTCCTCTTGATTCCCCTAGAAAAGGGTTGAGGTGCTATATGAAGCTCTCGTGGTTAAGTACAAGTAAGGCACACAAACAACCAAGCATATAAGATATAGGCAATATGAAATAATGCAAGGCACAACACAAGCAATATATATGATATGGATGAATGATGCAATGCACAACACAAAGTAAAGAGAGAGAGTTGAGAGTCAATGGATCAAACGCAAACACAAAGATATGTTCCGAGGTTCGAGCCCCTAGCTCTACGTCCCCGCCTTCACCGAGAAGGATTTCTAATCCACTAACTTGTCCACCGAGGACTCCCACCGAGGGAACCTCCACCGAGGAGGATTTGTACAACAAGGGAGTACCGAACTCCTCTCTCAAACACCACCTCACAACCGAGGGGTAGGCCCGTAGCCAGACAACCACAATCCACCTCTACCGAAGAGGGATAGGCCCGTAGCCAAACACAAATCACCTCTACCGAAGAGGGATACAAACACCAACTCCACCTCTCACTAGAGGGAGCAAACACCAATCCTCAACCTCTACCAAAGAGGGAGCAACCCAATCAAAGCAAGGGTTTTTACAACAAGTGGTTTACAAAGACCACAAACTTCTTTTCTCTTTCCACAAACAAGGATCCTAATAGAATAGGATAGAAGATATAACTCAAGTGTGGAATCAAGGTGTTTGGAAAACAAAGACTCAAAGAAATAATCTTGAGAAAACTCTTGAAGATAATGGAAATGAAGAACAAACACAAATCTCCCAAAATTCTATTTCCTTTGATTTTTCCAAAAACCTAAAACAAATAAGATGAATCCTTTTTGCCACAAAAATATTTTTAAAAACATGTTTAAAACACTTGTAGATAGGAGAAATTTTTGCTCTGAAAATCTTAGTTAAAATCCCCAAGAAATGGGGTATTTATAGGCTCCCCAAAAACATAGCCGTTTGGCTATTTTCTGACAGCCAGACAGCTGGCGGTCGACCGGCCGGTCGACCGCCAACGGTCATAAATATGACCGTTAGAGCAGCCCGATCGACCGCCTGGTCGACCGCAGATATAAAGAGAGCAAAGCTCTCTGGCCGGTCGACCGCCCGGTCGACCGACCCAGTCCCCTGGCCAAACGTGCACAGACTTGTGCACGTCGGTCGACCGACCGGTCGACCGCCAGGGCCTGGCAGCCATGGTTCTGGGTCAGAAATGTTGGCCCAAGAGGTTACACTCTCCATTTGTTTAGAGTTTTGATGATAACAAAACACTTAAGAGCTATTTGTTAGTAATAAGTTTGTTCAAGATAAGTTTCAGGTTTGTACCATGTTTGGAGACCATTGCTTAGCTTTTGCAAGAAATTCTAGGTTCATGGAGCAAAGAAGCCTTATGGCACATCAAGGAAGGAACATAGAAGAGAAGGCTCTAGCTAGGTTTTGCATGGCTCAAGACTTCAAGATTGCTCAAAAAGACTTCATTAGATTTGTATTTAGTTTTATAGTTTTTGTTAAAGAATAGTGAATAGGATTGAAGCTCCATATTCCAACACACACACTCGTTTTGGCGCACATGCCTTTCCTAGAAATATTTCCTATAAATATATACAAAATATTTTAATACAAAGCCTTTTGATTACAAACTCAATTTTATGTTTTATATATATCTCTAATCAAAACTATTTTGTTAGATTTCAAATCCCCTTCAAAATTCTGTTTCAATTTTGCTTTTTGGCCTGAGCCGGTCGACCGACCGGTCGACCGCACTCTGTCAGGTCAGAACAGTCGACCGTCCCAGTCGACCGATGTTCTGGCAGTTTTTGGTGAGTATCCGTGTGCACGTTCTTCGGCCGACCGGCGCGACCGAAGTCCTTCGGTCGACCGGGCGGCTGGCCGACTGAGATGGCGTTGCTCTCTGTTTCTGCCCAGTCGACCGACCGGTCGACCGGAAGCCCCCAATGGTCGGATTGTTTGAATCCCGGTCGACCGGCCGGTCGACCGAGAGAGCCGTTTCAGCCATAACGGCTAGTTTTTAAACACGTTTTAAATTTGTCTTTTTCTTCTCTAAACATGTTTAAATGGTATTTTCTGGGTCTAATACTTCCTAATTAACATTATATGAATTTACTCTTTCATCCCTAGCCCTCTCCTATAAATAGGGGTGATTAGGGAGATGTTTAACACAACAAGCATTTTACAAAAAGTTTCAAAGTTTTCAAAAGCTTTCAAGAGAGTTTGGTCCTTAGTTTTTGTGCTGAAGAATCTCTCATCGCTGAAGTTTTATTCTCTAAACTCACTGAATTTCATTTGCTGTTTCCACTTACAATATTTGAGCTTCAATTCTATTCATTATTCTACAGGGTTCTTGTAAGGGAAAGAGGCTTTTGCAAAAGATAGTTTGTGGTCTTTTGATCACCAAGAGAGAACTTGTACTTGAGATTGTGGAGTTGGGTACTCCGGTGCGATTGTAATTCTTTGTGAAGTTATAGTGGTTAGAAATCCTTCTGGGTGAAGGCGGGGACGTAGAGCTGGGTGCTCGAACCTCGGAAAAATTCTCGGTGTTTGCGTTTGGTTTACTTGCTCTTACTTGCTCTCTACATTCTTTGCTATATTCACTTGTTGCATATTCATATTGTCAATCAAATACTCATACAACAAGATTGCATTGCGCACCTCCAACTCATATCTAGAGGAATCAGGAGGAAGGAGTTCAGAGCCCTTCACGGGGTATTCGGCTTCTAGTCTTGTTTTGGGTTGATTGTTGCATCATAATTTTTATTGTGCATTGATTAGCATTATCACCTATTCACCCCCCTCTAGGTGATTTCAATGGTATCAGAGCTTGGACTCTAGGTTTGGCTTAACATCCTTAGAGAGATCCTTAAAATTTGCTAATCAACATTTGCATTCTTTCATTCATACACTAGTAAACATAACCGACAACATCAAAACCCCTCCTAAATTTGATGGACTTAATTTCCCTATTTGGAAGGTTAAGATGACTATTTTTCTACAATCTTTAGGTAGCTTAGTTGCAAAATCCTTGAGCAAACCCTATGTTAGACCCGATAGTGATGAAAGCACTTAGTCTAACTTTACCTTTAGAGAATATGAGGCTAATTCTAAGGCCCAAAATTCCCTCCTAACCGCCTTGAATGAGGATGACCTTACACGGGTAATACATTGCCAATCCGCCTATGAGATTTGGCAACATTTGTTGGTCACACACGAGGGGACATCACAAGTAAAGAGAGCTAAGATAGATCTCTTGAGGTCCCAATATGAATCTTTTAAAATGATTGATGATGAATCTATTGATTGCATGATTACAAGGTTTACTAAAATCACCAATGCTCTTTCCTCTTTAGGTGATGATATTTCCAATGACCAAAATGTGCGAAAAGTGATTCGGGCTCTTCCTTCTTCATGGGAGATAAAGGCCACCACCTTGAAAGAGTTGAATGACAAGGACGAAATGGACCTCATTAGTCTCATTGGAAACTTGAAGACTCATGAGATGGAAAAGAAGGCAAGAGAAGAAGCCGCTCCTCTAAAGAAGAAATCCATAGCCTTCAAGTCTTCCTCCACTCTTGATGACGAAGAAGAAGATGAAGAAGAAGATGAGGAGCTCTCCCTTCTTGTGCGAAACGTGAAGAGCATGTACCGTAAGAACAAACTCAACTTTAGAAGGAAGTTTGAAGGAAAAGAGGAGAGAAGAATCATTTGCTACAATTGCCGAAAGCCCGGACACATCATGGCAGATTGCCCGGATTTCAAGAAGAAGATGACTTCCTCCTTCAAGCCAAAGAAGCCGGTCGAAAAGAAAGCCTACAAAGCCACATGGGATTCGAAAAGCGAATCCGAAGATGAGGTGGACACGGCGAACATGTGTTTCATGGCAAACACACCAAAGGTAATCCCACAACCTCTTGATGAAGAAGATGAATTAAGTAAAGAAGTTCTTGTACATGCTTTTGTTGAACTCTCGAAAACCTATGATAATAAAAAGATTGAATGTTCTAAATTGGAAAAGGAAGTTGCTTTTCTTAAAAATCAACTTGCTATTGTTTCTAGAGAAAAAGATGAAATTTCTTCCAATCTCATTTCTACTCAAAATGAATTTAGTGCTTACAAAGTTGCTTGTAAAGCAAAATTTCCTAAGATTGATGAAAAGAAATTTCTTCTTTAAAAACTAGAATTGTTGATTTTGAAAAGGTTTTGAAGGATTGTGCTTTTAACACTAAGAAACTTGAAGAAATGTTTTCCAAAAGGCACACTTCTCATGCTAAAGATTCTCATGTTAAGATTCCTCATGCTCACACTTCACACAACACTCATGCTAAATCCACACATGCTTACAAGTCTCACACTCACTATGCTTTTAAATATGGTAGAGTGTATAGATGTACTTATTGTGGTAAGAATGGACATTTGGCTAAGTTTTGTTATGACCAAGTTAATAGATCAAATAATCTTGTATGGGTTCGTGACACTAACCCCCATGGACCCAAAAGAGTATGGGTACCAAAAACCACCCTATTGTATTTGATGTAGGTGTGGGCTCTCGTATGACGTGAGAGTTATGGTGCCTTAAAGTGAATGCGTTCCGAGCTTAAAGAGGACAATTTGGATGCATCACTTTCAAGGGGAGTTTGGTGGGAGGACCACCTTGTTTTGGAGACATGGAGAGTTGCCATCTAGGTTTTTGGTAACAATCTCTTACTCCCTTTATGTTTGCATGCTTATTAAATTATTCATTTGTAGCATGTCTTATTTTAATGTTCATTATGCCATATGCCATGATATTTAGATTAGTGATATACATGTTTAGTTATTTGATACACCCATGTTAAATATGGATTTATATCTTTGTGAATCTCATTTGTTTAACTATTATGTATGCCCTAAATCTATGCATGTGCATGTACATGATGATCATATGTATATTTTGAGTTTTGATGCTTCATGTTTTGATTACTTGTTTGGATGTTAGTTTTCATTAAGACTTGGATATATACTTGTACAACTAATGAGCCACAAATAGATTATTATATGTTTGTACTTAAATGCTCATTTGTACTTATTAGATGTACTAGTATAGCCTAGTTTTGATGATTCATGCATTTGACTTGTATTCCCATTTTATACATGTTTTCATGTCTATATGTTTAACTTCATGTATATGTCTATCTTGTCCAAACTATTGTTTATACATATACATCATTGAGCCACTTGCCTTCATGCAATATACTTTTGTGGACTCGTTTATATTTTGGATATGTATGTATACTCTAGTTTATACAAAATATACATGTGTCTTGAAGTTTATTCTGTTTTAATGAAAATTAAAATTTTTAAGTGTTTCATGTTTGTAAAGGAATTTCATATGAGTTTCAATGCTTATTTCTATGATTATGTTTTTTACATGACTCTTTTACACTCTATATTTGTGTTTACTCATGATTTTTTCATGAGCATATATGCGCTTTGTGCTTTATTGACTTTGAGTGTCTATTATTATGTGATTTTCATGTCTTCATGGTATGTATGATTTGGTTTCATATTTTGAAAGATTTCTTACTAGTTTTTAAAAATATCTTTAAAACTATTTTCTATTGGTAGAGTTTTCAAACTATGCCTATTTACTTTCAAATCATAATTTTTAAAAACCCCTACCTTATACGGGCGGTTGGTTGGGAGACCATGCTCATGTATGCTTTATAGTGAAAATCTTTTAAACTTGAACATGATTGGGAGGATAGGTATTATGAGATATACACTTGATATTATTGTTGTTTCAATTGGTATCATTGGATTCTTTCAATTGGTATCAATATTGACATTTCTTGTATACTCATATATTTTTTATGTATGTATGCTTTCACTTCAAATGGTATCAATTTCGATTGGTATCAAATTTTTCATACATATATATGTTTTATTTGTGCTTACTATATCTCTATATTTTTTAGCACAAATTTTGAGTTGATAAGCTTGACTTTTAATGACCATCATGTTTCAATTGATTAGTTTTCAATTGGTATCCATATACAAGCTTTATCATGATTTTAGTTGGTATTTCATAAAGGGGAGAAAACTTGTATTTCATCTTTCAATTGGTGTTTTTCACTCCCTTGCTTTATGATAGAAAATAATGATTTCAATTGGTAGAATAATAATTTCAATTGGTATCAAGATTTATGTTAGAAATTTAAAATTTGTAATGTTTAATTTCAATTGGTATCAAGATTGTTTATTTACAATTGATATGTTATTTGTTTACTTATCAATTGGCATCAAGATTTTTTTTAATTGTATAGTTTCACTTTTCTTTGGTATCAATATGCACTTAATTGACACATTTTTAATTGGTATCATATTTGATTTGACCCCTTATTGATATTGTTTTTGTTTTAGACAAAAAGGGGGAGAACATTTTGTTTTTAAATCACCTTTATTGTTTCTTTGTTTTGAACAAAAAGGGGAAAAGAATATGTTTTTATTTGCTTTGTTTTTTAACCCCTTTGTTGATGATTGACAAAAAGGGGGAGAAAAATTTGAGTTTATGTATGCATATATGCATGTTTATATCTTGTTCAAGTATATATTATTTATTAGTTGTTTCCTAACCCATATTATTTATTAGTTGTTTCCTAACCCTTTTTGATGTATGACAAAAAGGGAGAGAAGTATAATATAAGTTTATATGGTTTTGATTTTTGCAAAGTGTTTTCAAAGTGTTGTTATGAGTTGTACAAATAAGTGTATATGGTTTTGTTTTATGACTCATGTATATGGTTTTGTTTTATGACTCATGGTTTTTGATTGCAATTCAAAATTACTTGTTAATATAGCATAATTTGAGGGAGAGTTTTCACCTCTATTTTATATTTTGTTAATATAGCCTATTTGTTTTGTCATCATCAAAAGGGGGAGATTGTTGGCCCAAGAGGTTACACTCTCCATTTGTTTAGAGTTTTGATGATAACAAAACACTTAAGAGCTATTTGGTACTAATAAATTTGTTCAAGATAAGTTTCAGGTTTGTACCATGTTTGGAGGCCATTGCTTAGCTTTTGCAAGAAATTCTAGGTTCATGGAGCAAAGAAGGCTTATGGCACATCAAGGAAGGAACATAGAAGAGAAGGCTCTAGCTAGGCTTTGCATGGCTCAAGACTTCAAGATTGCTCAAAAAGACTTCATTAGATTTGTTTTTAGTTTTATAGTTTTTGTTAAAGAATAGTGAATAGGATTGAAGCTCTATATTCCAACACGCACGCTCGTTTTTGCGCACATGCCTTTCCTAGAAATATTCCTATAAATATATACAAAATATTTTAATACAAAGCCTTTTGATTACAAACTCAATTTTATGTTTTATATATATCTCTAATCAAAACTATTTTGTTAGATTTCAAATCCCCTTCAAAATTCTGTTTCAATTTTGCTTTTTGGCCTGAACCGGTCGACCGCACTCTGTCAGGTCAGAACAGTCGACCGTCCCAGTCGACCGATGTTCTGGCAGTTTTTGGTGCGTATCCGTGTGCACGTTCTTTGGCCGACCGGGCGGCCGACCGAAGTCCTTCGGTCGACCGGGCGGCTGGCCGACTGAGATGGCGTTGCTCTCTGTTTCTGCCCAGTCGACCGACCGGTCGACCGGAAGCCCGCAACGGTCGGATTGTTTGAATCCCGGTCGACCGAGAGAGCCGTTTCAGCCATAACAGCTAGTTTTTAAACACGTTTTAAATTTGTCTTTTTCTTCTCTAAACATGTTTAAATGGTATTTTCTGGGTCTAATACTTCCTAATTAACATTATATGAATTTACTCTTTCATCCCTAGCCCTCTCCTATAAATAGGAGTGATTAGGGAGATGTTTAACACAACAAGCATTTTACAAAAAGTTTCAAAGTTTTCAAAAGTTTTCAAGAAAGTTTGGTCCTTGGTTTTTGTGCTGAAGAATCTCTCATCGCTGAAGTTTTATTCTCTAAACTCTCTGAATTTCATTTGCTTTTTCCACTTACAATATTTGAGCTTCAATTCTAATCATTATTCTACAGGGTTCTTGTAAGGGAAAGAGGCTTTTGCAAAAGATAGTTTATGGTCTTTTGATCACCAAGAGAGAACTTGTACTTGAGATTGTGGAGTTGGGTACTCCGGTGTGATTGTAATTCTTTGTGAAGTTATAGTGGTTAGAAATCCTTCTGGGTGAAGGCGGGGACGTAGAGCTGGGTGCTCGAATCTCGGAAAAATTCTCGGTGTTTGCGTTTGGTTTACTTGCTCTTACTTGCTCTCTACATTCTTTGCTATATTCACTTGTTGCATATTCATATTGTAAATCAAATACTCATACAACAAGATTGCATTGCGCACCTCCAACTCATATCTAGAGGAATCAGGAGGAAGGAGTTCAGAGCTCTTCACGGGGTATTCGGCTTCTAGTCTTGTTTTGGGTTGATTGTTGCATCATAATTTTTATTGTGCATTGATTAGCATTATCACCTATTCACCCCCCCTCTAGGTGTTTCAAGAAAAACATGTTAAAAATATTTCTAAAAATTTCAATAAAACTTCTAAAAATCCCCAAAAATAGTTTTACCATTTTGCATTAATATATAACATGTGATAAAAATTTCAACTCAAATATCAAGCAATTGGAACTATTTTTGTGTCTTGCAAATTTTATCAAAAACCAAAACTATATTTTATCAAACTTGAATTTTTCAATAGGAAATCTGATTTTTCCTAAAACTTATTCAAATACAAAAATATGATACTTAAACACTTTAAAGTATGTTGCATATGGACATAAGTCCAATATACATGAAACATAGATATATCATAGTTTTTGTCTTTTAAATCCATAAAACATGTTTTGTTAAAAATACCAAAACATAAAACGTGTGTGTCTTGTGCACTTGAGCATATCAACTATTCTTATCTTTACACATGGATCTAAAACACACTAAACTAAACTATGGATACCTAAGTCTTCTTGATGAACTCCGTCTTCAAGCCGACTTGATCCAAAACGATGATCCACGATCTTGACTCCAACGAGTGCAAAGTATGATCATGATGCTCGGGCTCTAGAATCACCATGTGAAGGCTTCTAAACTCCTTTGTTGAAGCAATCACAAACTAATATCTTGGTTAATGATCTAAAACTTAAACAACACAAGATTATTAGTAAACATAACTACATGAGTTAATCATCATCAAAACTAGAGTGGAAGGCCTCTGGGCCAACAATCTCCCCTTTTTGATGATGACAAAACTCATGGAGTTATATATGCATGGATTAAAGTTAAGCTTCAAAGAAGCTCCCCCTTAACTCATGCATAGTAATAAAAATAAGATATTCAATGAATATTAAACATGAACATGCATAGACATGCATAAAAATAAGATATCAAACAAAAACATGTTAAAGCTCTTGATACCAATAAACATCAAAGTAAAAACGATGCTCTTGATACCAATTAAACGACAAACTAAAAAACAGAACATGCATATAAAACATGCATATAAACACAAATCTTTCTCCCCCTTTTTGTCAATCATCAACAAAGGGCTCCAAATAAAAACAAAACATTTTTCTCCCCCTTTTTGTTCGAAACATAGAAACAATAAAGGGTAAACAAATAAAATGAGATGTTCTTCCCCTTTTTGTCTTAAAACAAAAACAATGTCAAAAAGGGGTCAAATAAAATATGATACCAATTAAACATATGTCAATGAAGTGCATATTGATACTAACTTAAAAGTGAACAAATATCAATTGAAAAACTAAAAACTTGATACCAATTGATAAGTAAACAAATAAGCATCTTGATACCAATAGAAATTAAACAAAATCTTGATACCAATTGTAAGTATTTATCATTTAAAACATATGATATCAAAAGAAAGCATACATACACAAAAACCATATATGAGTATACAAGAATGTCAATATTGATACCAATTGAAAGAATCTAATGATACCAATTGAAACAACAATAATATCAAGTGTATATCTCATATTTCCTATCCTCCCATTTCATGCTTATGATTAAATAGATTTTCAATATAAAGCATACATAGGCATGGTCTCCCAACCAACCGCCCTTAGAAGGTAGGGGTTTTCAAAATTAGATTTGAAAATATTGTATGTTTGAAAACACTACCATGTGAAGAATACGAACTAGTTATATGAAAAACTTTATAAACTAGTACGGAATCCTTCAAGTAAGGAATAAAACAAAATATTTTTCATGAAACATGAAACTCACATGATATCTAACACTCAAGGTCAATGAAGCATGAATATGACTCATGAAAACAAAACATGAGCAAACGATAAAGGTGAGTGTACAAATAAAAATGTGAAGATCATCATCATGAAAATATTCAATTAAGCTCAATTGAAATTCCTTGAAACATGAAAACATGAAAAACTAAATTTTCAAAAAATTTATACTTCAAGACATATGTATGTTTTGACAAATAAGAAGTATACATACATATCCCTAAACACAATTGAGTCCATAATAAAGATTTGCATGAAAAGTAAATGACTCAAGGGTATACATGTATATCTTAATGTTTGACAAAATAGACATATACATGAAATGAAAACACATGATCATAAAACACATCTAAAATGGGAATACAAGTTTAAAGTGCATGAATCATCAAAACTAGACTATACTAGCACATCTAATGGGTACAAATGAGCATTCAAGCACAAACATATATAGAGTTATTTGTGGTCCACTATATGTACAAGTATAAATCCTAGTCTTAATGAAAACTAACATCTAAACAAGTAGTCAAATCATGAAGCATAAAACGGGACATAAATCAACATGATAAGCATAAACATGATCATTATGTAAATCCATATATTATTAGAGCTATGATAAACATGAAAGCTAAACTAAGGTGAGAACACTAAAATAATGGTCCATATTAAATATGGGTGTCTCAAAATGCTATACATGTATGTCAATGATCTAATAATCATGGCATTTTCATAATAATCTATAAGCATCAAAAACATGCTAATAATAAAAAGCATGTAAACAATAAATGGGAGTTAGAGATCGTTACCAAAACCTAGAAGGCAACTCTCCAAGTCTCCAAAACATGGTGGTCCTTCCACCAAACTTTCCTTGAAAGTGATGCATCCAAATAATCCACATGAAGCTCGGAACGCATCCACTCCAAGGTACCGATACTCTCACGTCATGCGAGAGCCCACACCTACATCAAATACAATAGGGGTGGTCTTTGGTACCCACACTCTTTTGGGTCCATGGGGTTAGTCCCTTCTCTAACCCAAATGTAGGCTGTCTAAAAATCACTAAAAGACAAGCCATTAAAAAGCAGAGTTTCAAGTTCAAGGCGCGTGGGCTCGACACCCGCGTCTCAACATCAAGGCGCGTGGGCTCGACACCCGCGTCTCAACGTCAAGGCGCGAGGGCTCGACACCCGCGTCTCAACATCAAGGCGCGAGGGTCCGACGCCCGCGTCTCAACATCAAGGCGCGAGGGCTCGACACCCGCGTCTCAACATCAAGGCGCGTGGGCTCGACACCCGCTTCTCAACATCAAGGCGCGAGGGTCCGACGCCCGCGTCTCAACATCAAGGCGCGAGGCTCCGACGCCCGCGTCTCAACGTCAAGGCGCGAGGGTCCGACACCCGCGTCTCAGTATCAAGGCGCGTGAGTTGAAACCCGCGCCTCGGTTATAACCGCCCTGGTTATGGGGCCAGTCACCGCCCACATAGCGGGGAAGTTAACCCCTCATCGTGGAGCATTTTTAGGGGGGGCACGTTCACCCCCTAGGACCTCTATAAATAGCCTCGTTTGCTATGAGGTCAAGGGGAGAGACGATCAGAAGGAGAAGGAAGAGGGGATAGACACTCAGAAGATCACAGAGAGAGACAGACCGAGACAAGAGAGAGCTCAACTCTTCGTCAAGCTTGCTGCGTACAAGCTGCTCTTTGCCTACCTTCTCTTTGAGAGTTTTGGTAGACAGAGCTGTGCTACTCTTTCTACCAGCCGAAGAGAAGATCCCCGACGATCCCGATGGTCATCCGGTCAACGGAGAACAAGATTCACTCTCCACCGCCACACGAAGAACCCAGCCTTAAAAAAAGGGAGGATTCAAGACTCTACATCCTCCCTCCCTTGTAACTGGAAGGAAAAAGCAGTTTTGTTGTAATCTTTTCATTTGATTCAAGGAAAATTTTACAGTAAAGACCTCTTTCTCTTCTTTCCGGCGCGTACAAGAGATGGCGACTCCGCTGGGGACTTCATTTGTCACTGATGAGCAAATCGTGGCGCAGGATGACGTCCTCCGTAAGGGGAAGATGGTCGAATCGCTCATTGTCGAGTTCGACCAGGCGAAGTACGAAGAGTTTCTCTCTTTCGGCTCCAAGAGCCCAAAGACCCGCGTCTGCCGCCGGGTCTCGACGGGGAATGGCCCCGAAGCCCGATCTGTGGCTCTCTCGGGCGCCCCTGCTGCCAACTGTGCCAAGCAAGGTGCACGCGCAAACGCCTCTCAGAAGGCCCGCGTGGTCCCAGGCACAACTGCCTTTGCGACCAACCGCGTCGCACAGAACACCCGCGTCAGTGTCTCTCAGGAGACTCGCGTGGTTAAAATCTCTGATGTTCAGCATCAGGATGTTGTTGGTCTCACTCCACCTCCGTGACGCAACCGGAACACTGAGCGTCGATAGAGGAGACATGCGCGTCAGCTGCAAGTTGGAACCTCTGGTTGTCTGACTGAGGCTGGACGCGACGTACAATCTGGCGCCTTGCCCGCGCCACGTCCAGCACGTGAAGTCCGCGTTTGGCGGCCCAAGCGCGAGACTCCTCAAGTTAGGTCCTCTGAAGACCAACTTACCCAACGCCAAGGTGAAGCCTCTGCGCCTCATCAAGCGCGAGAGGCACATGCCCATAGGCGTGGGGCCCAGCAGCCCATCCCCTCTCAAGTGTCTCTGCCCCGACACACCAAGCAGCAACGCGACAGGCGCGTCTTGTCTCAACAGAGACGCCAGACGCGCGCTGAACAGCTGCGGCGCGAGAATCGCGTCCCTGAAGCCTGCGTCCAGGCTATACAGCACATGGATGCCTCCCGTCTTCGACGTTGCGAGGCTAATCTTTTCAATCCCCCTCCCATGGATTTGAGGGATTATTTGACGAAGAAAAGAAGTGCCAAACAGGCCACTTCGTCGTGTTACTGCCAACGGCTCATCCATATGCTCTCTGAGTGCCGTTGCGGATCAGGCGTACATCAGCAGTCTTTAGTCAGACAGCTGACCCTGATTCCCCCGTCAGCTAAAAGAAGACGCTCCCACAGAAGGAGAACCTTCTCTGACGTTGAGTACTCGGAGCTCACTGTGAATATGACAAGCAGGAGCAGGGGAAAGCAACCTGCAGTCAGCTCAGATGAGTCTGACTCTGAACCGGAAGGGGTGTAACAACACACTCGCACCCGGACTGGGGCCATTCCCCCAATTGACTATAATGCCTTAGCCCATGGCATTAAAGTGAATGATTCTCACTCCGCCATAGCAGAATTGAGGGCCTCGAACTCTTCCGTCGAGAGGGAGACCTCTGCCTACATGACAGGCACTCTTGAGGAAACGGCTAGACGTTTGGAACAAATCCAGAAGGCGCAAATGGATATGATTCTTTCTCAGTAGGAATCTATCGACTCTCTCAAGCAGGCGATTGCACAGCTGCTCGAAGACAGGAGGAGGTCTCCTCCTAAAAAGTCAAAGGGCAAAGGGAGAGAGGGAGAAAACTCATCTTTCGAACCTTCTGAGGAGAGGCCGCGATCTACTTCTGGTTCGTCCAAATCCTCGTCGCAAGTAAAGGGCGACCAAGACAAGGGAAGGCTCATGCTAAAAGAATGAGTCAATTGGAACAACGCCTCGAGGCCCTTACCAACCGTAAAGGCCTCCAAGAAGTAGGAGTGGTTCGGCCCTATCCGGCTGAGTGGGACTTAGTTACATACCCTCCTAAGTTCAAGGCTCCAACCCTCCAAGCCTTTGATGGGAAGGGGTCACCCAACCAACACATCTACTACTTTAAATCCCAAACCGGGAATGTAGTAGATAATGATGCCATCCTGGCGCGTCTGTTCATCGGCACCCTGAAAGGGTTGGCCTTTGAATGGTTCATGAAGCTCCCAGAAGGTTCTATCAAGAACTGGGGCGATTTGGAGAAGCTGAGAATAACACGCTTCTTCGAAGATGACTCGGAAGTCACGATGCCCACCCTTTTGGCTACTAAACATCGAAAGGGAGAGTCCGTTAAGTCTTTCGTGGAAAGGTTTCGGAACGTGGCACTCCGGTGTCCAAGCGGTATGACCCAGGCCACCCTGGTGGAAACATGCCGCCACAATCTCCAAACCTCACTCCTTGCTCAAATAGGAGTCGCTGAAAGCCGCACCTGGAAGCAATTAGTCCAACAAGGTGAACAGGCTGAGGAGATTGTCGCCCGCGTCAGAGCGGAGGAAGGTAAGCCTAGGCCGGAAAGGTCGACAAGGCGTGCGCCAGACACATCTCTCCAAACAAAGCGGAAGGATATTTGGCAACGGAGACCAAATCTCCCGCCAAACCTCAGTCAGGCAAGGCGAGTGGCTCTTCAAGCCAGCCACGCGCCAACAAGCAATATTCCTTCAAGAGGAACATGTCGATTCGCTCTTTAAACTACTCAACAAGAGCAACCGACTGAAGCTCCCTGAAGCTCGGCGCCCCGAGGAAGTCGGTAAGACCGACAATCCCACTTATTGCTTGTACCACAGGATGCTGGGGCACCCTACCAAAGCTACTATGTCTTCAAGGACATCCTTCAAGCTCTGATTAACGCGGAGGAGTTGAAACTCCGACCAGAGCAGAAGAAGGTGACGGCTAACGTGACGTCAGTTCTCCAGTTCGGAAGACAACCCCCGACACCCTCTAGAGTAGTCCCTATCCCAAGAGGAGAGCTGAGAGTGGTCAACACAGATCCTCACCAGCAGCAAGAGAAAGGTTTGGCACCCGTCCCTACACCTCAGGGGGAAATCATGTGGGTCCACCCCGACCTTGTCAATGAACAGCAATGGACTACTGTGACCAACAGGAAATCCAAAGGCAAGGCAAAGGCCTCATCCTGTAATGTGGTGGGTGCCTCCTCTCGAGAAGCCGAGACTGATGTTCCCTCGTTAACCGACTCAGAGGAGGAAACAATAGTCTTAGCCGCAGAGCCCAACCAACCGATGGCGGGAACCCGTTCGGATAGCCGTACTTGAAGCAGTATGGTGAAACGGCGGCAACTCTCCACAACCAGCTGCAGAGCCAACCAAGCCCTCCACAAGAAAACCTGTGGAGAAACAGAAAGAAACTCGGTTTTCTCGAGTTCTTTCGAGAGGTGTAGCGGAAGGATCCACGACACCTTACCGCTTTGATGTCCTGGCTCAACTAGCCAACATCCCGGCACGCATTACCTTGTATGAACTTCTTAGACTATCAATGTCGACCAGAGAAGCTCTACAAGAAGCTCTGGCAAATGCCGAGGTCTTCATGACCCAAGTGCCGAAGGAGGAAGATGTAGAGGATTGCCTCCACACCTCCCCAAATGCTCCCTGCATTACCTTCACAGCAGATGATATGCAGGTTAAGGGAAGCATGATCGACCCCTGTACTTCACAGGGTATATGGATCGTCTGAGGTGAACCACATTCAGGTAGATCCAGGGTCCGCGTTGAGCATCATGCCTCGCCGGGTCATGCAACATCTGGGCATTCCTACTCATCGTTTGAGCCCTACCCAGACAACTATCTATGGGTTCAATGCCAACCAGACCCGTCCGATGGGGAAAATCAAGCTCAAATGCCAGATTGGAAGCCTCAAGTCGGAAGTGACATGCTACATCATCGACGCCGACACTTCCTACAATCTATTGCTGGGACGACCATGGATTCACCACAACTCCATCGTTCCCTCCACTCTCCACCAAGTCATGAAATACATTGACGGGAGTGGAAAGGTGCAGACGTTGATCGCCGAAAGGTATCCGTTCAAAGGGGTCGAGAATTATTTCACCGACTCTTTGCTGTACCAAGATCCGGTGGAGACGGATGAAGTCCCGCGACCAGAGGAGCCAGACTCTGGTAACGAAGCTGACACCGAGCCCGAGAAAGAAGAGTGCCTGTGGGAGTTAGAACCACTTGTAAAGAGCACTAATAAGCTCGATGTTGATAATACCACCGACGATGTAGGCGGTTGGTATATTAATGAAGATTTAGATTTTGCGTATTTTTCTGTGTTTGCTTCTGATTCAGTACCATCAGACACTAGCACCGAAGTAGACGATGACCCCTGGTCGGCAGTAGATGCTTTGACATCGTTGCATGTACCAATGAAGTCATCCTTCAAGACATACCAAGATAATGGTAATGCGCAAGAATCTATATTTATGGTTCCAGCAAGACGGAAAGGCCAAAATCAATTCTTTTTGGGCGAATCTCGTCTGAACCAACGCCCCACGAAGAATCGGAAGGCCAGGAGGAATCCCCTCAGTTCGGTCATTATGAACCAAAAGCACTCAAAATGATGAGATGCATGGGGTACGACCTGACCAACAGACCCGGGTTGAACTTCGGCAAAGGAAGGAGGACGCTGCTTCGATCCTTTGTGCCGAAAGGGAAAGCCCCCGATTATTATCATCGGACGCGCTGGGGGTTGGGCTATGTATCGACTCCGATCCCATCAGCCTCTGATTCTGGAGGGCCATCAGGTCATAATTACTCTTCAGACACGTCATCATGGAGTCGGATGTCAGTGTCGGCAACATCTTCAAGGAACTTTCAGTGAACATGGTTTCGACAAGCCACCTGGAAGATGGAAATGAAGAAATGATCCAATCTGATACAGATCCTTGGATCAAACATTTAAATGCTCTTTGGGACACTCGCTTTGAACAGCGCGAGCCACCCACAGAAGACAAGGTTGTTCAAGTCAATCTAGGAGATGAGGCCAATCCTAAGCCCATCTTCATAAGTGACGGCCTGTCACCATCGGAGAAGAAGGATCTGATATCTCTTGTACAAGAGTATAAAGACGTCTTCGCCTGGAATTATGAGGACATGCCAGGACTTGATCCTCAGGTGGCTATGCACCGCCTCAACATCAATCCGGACACAAAGCCTGTCAAACAACAGCAGCGACGGTTTCGTCCAGAGATAATGGAGGCAATTCAATCAGAAGTCAGAAAACTTATTGATTCTGGCTTCATCAGGGAAGAACAACATCCCGACTGGGTAGCCAACATCGTCCCCGTCGCCAAGAAGAACGGGAAGATCCGGATCTGCATCGACTTCCGCGATCTAAACGAGGCCTGCCCCAAAGACGAATTCCCATTGCCGATCACAGATGTCATGATTGATAATACTTGTGAATTCGAACGAATGTCCTTCATGGACGGATTCTCAGGATACAATCAAATCAAAATGTATCCTGACGACGAAAAGCATACCTCCTTCAGGACACCTCTAGGGGTATACTGCTACACCGTCATGCCCTTCGGACTGAAAAATGCAAGGGCAACATACCAAAGGGCCATGAACGCCATTTTCCATCAGCAAATACGCAAAACGGTGGAATGTTATGTTGATGACATCGCGGTAAAAAGCCGCACTAAAGGTGATCACATAGCGGACCTGAAGGTGGTCTTCGACATCATGCGGGCTCATCAATTGAAGATGAATCCCACAAAGTCCTTCCTGGGGGTGGCCAGTGGCAAATTCTTAGGATTTGTTGTAACATCCACCGGAATTCACTTGGACCCGGAAAAGGTTCGCGCTATCCAGGAGATGCAACCCCCGAGAAGTCTCAAAGAACTCAGGGGATTGCAGGGACGATTGGCGTACATCCGCAGGTTTATCTCAAACCTCTCCGGAAGATGCCAACCCTTCGCTAAGTTAATGAAGAAGGGTATCTCATTCATTTGGGATGACGCTTGCCAACAAGCGTTAGAGGAAATCAAGCAATACCTCACCCAACCACCAGTCCTTGCAGCTCCGGTATCCGGAAAACCTTTCCTGGTGTACGTCCGAGCAATGGATCATTCTTTGGGAGCTCTACTAGCTCAGAATGATGATCAAGGGCAAGAACAAGCGATCTACTATTTGAGTAGAACAATGATCGGAGCCGAACATCGGTACAACCCGATCGAGAAGGAATGTTTGGCACTGGTGTTCGCATTTCAGAAAATGCGACACTATTTGGTAGGCCAAACTATAAATGTCATATCAAAGGTCAACCCCTTGAGGTTACTTATGACTAAGCCTTCATCATTGAACGGCCGGCTGGCAAAATGGGCCATATTGCTATCCCAACATGAGATGCACTTTTTACCACAAAAGGCCATTAAAGGACAAGCGGTTGCGGATTTCCTGGCTGAGCATCCAGATCCGAGGGCAACCAAACTTTATGACGATCTCCCAGATGAGGTCGCTGAAGTCTGCCTGACTCAGACATCGTTCGAAAGTCAAGTATGGCAACTTTTCTTCGACGGTGCATCAAGAACAAGCCCAAAGGGACACATCGTAGCGGGGGTAGGAGTAGTACTCGTCTCGCCACAAAATTATGTGATTCCCCGAGCTGTCTCATTAACTGAGCCTTGTTCCAATAATGTGGCGGAGTACAACGCTCTTTTGATTGGGATGCAATTCGCCGATGAGATTGGCGTTAAAAATCTCGAGGCATACGGCGACTCTAAACTAATCGTCAGCCAAGTTCGCGGGGAGTACGAAGTCAGACATGAGGACTTAGTACCCTACTACAACGCAACTATCCACATGGCCGAGAGGTTCATAAACTTCTACATCGATCATGTACCGCGCAGGCAAAATGCGCATGCAGATGCACTGGCATCCCTCGCGGCCTCCTTAGCTCTTCCAGCTGGAGCAATGGAGAAGATATTCGTCTACAGCCACGACCTGTATTGCCCGAGAAATGCTCTCGAGGGCTATAAGGAGTCAAAGGGAGATTGTCAAGGCAAAGAAGCACTGGAATTGTCAACCGGTCCAGAGCTTAAAGACTGGCGATTCCACTACATTGATTTCGTCTTATACGACATTCTGCCTGAAGACACCAAAGAAGCGGCTGCCATTCGAAGGAAAACCCCTAAATTTTACTATAATGCGATTACACGAACATTGTATCGTCGATCGCATGACGGGGTCTTGCTCCGGTGCCTCTCGCCCAAGGAGGCTCAAGAGGTATTGAAAGAAGCCCACGATGGTATGTGTGGAGCCCATCAACCTGGCCCAAAACTGGCACATCGACTCCAAAGATTGGGTTACTACTGGCCCAAGATGATTGCCGACGCCGTCACCTATGCCAAAAGATGTCACGCCTGCCAAGTGCACGGCGATTTCATCCATCAAGCACCAGGGTATCTTCACTCTACGGCCTCTACCTGGCCATTTGAAATGTGGGGGATGGATGTGGTTGGTCCTATCAGCCCACCATCATCAAAAGGACATCGGTTCATTTTGGCAATAACCGATTACTTCTCTAAATGGGCCGAAGCCATCCCTTTGAAGGAGGTAAAATCGTCTAACGTGATCAAGTTCGTGAAACATCACATTATTTACCGTTTCGGTGTACCTCGACGAATTGTCCATGACAATGGACCCCAGTTCATCAGCCAGGCTTTCCAGAGATTCTGTGCCAACTTCAGAATCCAGAGTGTGTCCTCAACGGCATACTATCCTGCCGCTAATGGCCTCGCAGAAGCTTTCAACAAGACTATTGGCAAGCTTCTCAAGAAGTTCGTCTCAAAAAGTCAACGAGACTGGGACGACAAGTTGGGTGAATGCTTATGGGCTTACCGCACAACTGTGCGAACCCCAACTAAAGCTACGCCATTTTCCTTGGTCTATGGGTGCGAAGCCGTGCTCCCACTGGAAATCCAAATTTCATCTCTACGCGTCACTTTGACAGCGGAGTTGACAATAGAGGAGAAGCATCGACAGCGACTCCAGGAACTGGAGGCCTTAGATGATAAACGTCTGCAGGCCCAACAGCAAATCGAGCTCTACCAGGCTCGAATTACCAGAGCCTTCAACAAGAAAGTTAAAGTGCGAACTTTCAAGAAAGGCGACCTAGTCTTAGCCGTCAGAAGACCCATGGTAATGACGCACAAGACAAAAGGAAAATTCCAACCCAAATGGGAAGGGCCATTTGTAGTAGAGTCAGTCTACTCAAATGGGTCATATCGCCTCATTACTTCAAATGGCGATACACTCATGATGCCGATCAATGGCAGATTCTTGAAGAAGTACTATCCTTAATAGTACTCCTCCTCCGATCAAGTTCAAAATTACACCTCTGATCAAAACAAGAAGAGCTTCTTCATTAATATCCGACGCCTCCGACGGCTAAGGCTAGAGGAAAATGTTGGCTTCTAAGCCCAACATAAGTCTTCGACAACTCATCATGCTGAGGGGAATAGCATGGATAGCCAACTCAAACAGTAGGTTGTAAAGGCATATCAAACTCGTTGACAGCTGAGGATTTGCTAAAAATCCTAAGGGACATGTGTTCCCATTTGATCCGACGCCTCCGACGGCTAAGGATAGAGGAAAATGTTGGCTTCTAAGCCCAACATAAGTCTTCGACAACTCATCATGCTGAGGGGAATAGCATGGCTAGCCCAACTCAAACGGTAGTTGGTAAAGACACCTCAAATCCGTTGATAGCTGAGGGTTGCTAAAAATCCTAAGTGGACTTGGCTCCACTCTTTCCTCCAAAATCCCTTACCAATTCTCATCCACAGAATGGTAGGTCTACAAAATACAACCATTACCTCTGGTAATGGAAACTTTTCAATATTCCTTGTCGAGTACAAATTTTGTTTGTCAACTCTACACGGAGTATCAAACTTTCAAATTTGCCAAGTTAACACTATACCTCTGGCACTTCAATTTTCACTTGTCAATTCTCACCAATAGAATGACAGGTCCTCAAATTGCTCTTATCATGAGTCAATCTTTGTCAAGTTAATACTACACCTCTGACAAATTCTGTTAAAGTTTAACACCACACCTCTAAACAGTAATCAGGTTTCTGTCAGGTTTAATATTACACCTCTGACAGCCACTTTTCTTTAGACTTCCATATCGAAGCTGAAATGGATGATGCTAAGTTAACATTATACCTCTAGCATCAAGTCGTTGCTAAGTTAAACAATACACCTATGGCCATGACTTTCCCTCGGACTTCCTTATACAAGCCGAGATGACCAATGCCAAGTTCAACATTACACCTCTAGCATTACCTCACTGTCAAGTTAAACATTACGCCTATGACAGTGACACTTCTGAGTTAAGTTAATATCACACCTCTGACTCACGTCCTTGTCAAGTTAACATTACACTTCTGACAAGACCATTTTCAACCCGTTAAGTTAATATCACACTCTAACGGTAACAAACTTTCCTAGATTCCCCGCGAGTCTAGTCTCACTTGTTATTCTCTTCAACAGAATAACAAGTCTACCTAAAAACATTGTTAGGTTAATACTACACAATCAACAGTGTTTCCATCAAATCCCCAGCTGAGCTCAATCAAGTTAATCCCAAACACTTGATAAAAGTTCACCCTCGCTGGGGGTACCAATTCTACTTGTCACTTTCTCTTATAAAGTGGCAGGTCCACCAAAAATTATTTCATCTCTGTCAAGTTAATATTACACCTCTGACAGTATTGTGAGAGTTCCTGAAATAGGATCTTTCCCTACAAAGTTTGACTTATTAAGATTATCATCATAATTTTGACAAAGTCAAAGATTCTTTGCTTCTATGAGTCTAATTGAAGACAAAAAGTTCAAGACAATGAAAGAGGCAAAAGAAAAGTGTCACTTTTATTTATATCCAGGCATATGAAAGTGATACAAAATGCTCTCTTATACAATAAGATTGAGTGTTACAGTAAAAAAGCTCTCTTATACAATAAGATTGAGTGTTACAGTTAAATCGCTCTCTTATACAACAAGATTGAGTGTTACAATTAAGGAGTACAAAGAAGTCCCTCTCTCTCTCTCAGAGCTTGAAGCCGCATCTAATTCCAAGTGCACGATGTCTGAAGAAGTGCCAAACTGTGGCGACAATTGGAGCCGGTTGCACTATGGTGCATGACGTAAACATCGAAAGAGCCCTAGCTACTAAGCTAAGAGCAATGGTGTTCTTGAGGTCTGGTGGCAGCAGAAGGCCCTGCAACCCTTCATTTATGAGCATCTCTTTCCCCAGCAGGCCATCCAGCAGACATGAAGAGTCCTCGATGTTACTTCTGGGTGAGAGAGGAAGGGGATGCTATCTGCCATCATATCCACCGTAGCCCCCTCGCCGCCATACTCACCCTGACCATCCCTTGCCAGCAGGCATGACTGGTGCATTGGATCTGAAGAGACCTTGGCGAGAGTCGATTCCTCGTCAGGGATATAATATATTCCCTTGTGGACGACGAGGACCATAATATATTCCCTTGTGGACGAACATCGAACAAGTCCGCCGGCCGAAATATTCTTCCAGGGCCCAGCGAACCTGAAAAAGGACGATCAAGTCTACCTGCAAGAAGCAAACCAGGGAGTTAGACAATTCAGAACTTAGTACACTTCGACAGAAGAAAACTAAGTCACAAACGCGGTTATTGCTGAAGACTGCAGACGCGGGAATAACCCACGTAGTAAGCCAGACTTCCGCGGTGACAGAAACAGACGCGAGTGAAAACTGTGATACACGCAGGGTTCAAACGCAGTCCAATTTTCTGCATCCGCATCTAAAACACAAGGCGCGAAAGGACTCAGACGCCAAAAATTGCCATCTCCCTGTTGAATGAACAGGAGTTGCAAAATTCGGGTCTGAAACCTTCAACCCGAGTTGGAATTCATCCAAGTCAGTGGCCTTAAAACGCGAGCTTCATGAGCAAAGCCAGCGCCAAGTGCCAAAGACTTCTGTACTCGCGTCCAGGGAAGTTTAAGTCGGCGGCGCAAATTCCAGAAGGAATGCACCAACTCAGACTTCATGAGGAAATCCAGATGATGATGATGCCAAAGTGCAAACTTGGGTGGACTAGAAACATCACGGCAAGTCGAGACGACATACCAGCAGAGGCCTCTGTCAAGAGTTTAACTCTCTGCATCAGAATATGGACATGGAAGGTGATCAGAGAGACACTTTGTCCTGAAGAGACCAAACAGATGCATGAAAGCTCTGGGTCATCTTCTTCCCCGGAGTCGTCTTCATCCATGAAGACAGTACCCATGTTAGAAACTCTGAAGAAGGTGGAAGTTCTCAGAGCAATCGCTCTCTTAAAAGGGAAAATAGCCTAAGATTGGGACTGCTAAAGGCGAGCCCCTATTTATAGGCCGCTCCTGGTAACCGTCATTAATGATTCATCAATTGGAACCGTCGGCCTTAATGACCGCACGATTGTCAAAGTCCAATGGGAAGCTGACGCGTGGAGGGTCGCTTCGGGAAACGTTGAAGACGCTGGTCTCCACCGCCAGCGCCGGTTTTACATTAAAGGGTATTAACGCCCAAGTCCAATGAAGAACCGACGCGTGGACAACTGCTTCGGGAAACAACGGATGACCCGGTTTCCCAATCGTCAGTGAAGACTTGACGATTCAATCGTCAGTGAAGACTTGACGTTCAAAGATCTCATAAAATCTTTATGTCAGGCCACATGTAATGTCTGGAAGTTACATCGATACGCAGATGGGAAAACACGTCCTGGAACCCGCGTCTCCTTTTTCAGAATGAATGACGTCCACCTGTGTTCCAAAGGAAAGTCCGCGTGACTCAGAATTGCGTCCTTTCAGCAAATAAGGCCCATTTTAAGGGAAAGCACTTGACTCAGCAAAGGACTTAGTCCATTCTGAGATTAATGGGAAAATACACAAGGCTGCGTCTCTCGCGTCCGCTCGAGTCGCGTCTTCATTGGCAGGACAGACTCGTGTTACTCAAAGACCGCGTCTGAGACCGCGCCTGAGAATCAAACACGGTTTGTTTTCTGTGTTGACGGTTCTGTGTCAATGGTTCTCCTCCAAAAGATATCTTTTTGGGGTTCCATGAACTCCCATTAATGGTGAAGTTCAAGCCTAAACGGCGTTATACCTGGGAAAAGGACTTCCTGCGCGGAGGAACCACCCCTCTGGGCCCCGGCGACGGTCGCTCTTGAAGAGGATGCGGTTGGCTTGGTCTTAGGTGCCATTGGTGATTAAGAATCCAGTAATGGAGATGAACAGAGGAAGAAGAACTCTTTTTCTTAAAAACTCTAAACAAATGCGCTCGGAGAAGAAGAGGTATCTCTCTGACTGTTGCCATTTATAGGCATAAGGATTCGCGAAGAGACGCGGCGCGTGGCTTGATTAATTCTGCAGCGAGTCATCGCTTGACGCGTGGAAGAAATCATTTTGATGATTCGCGAAGATCGTGCGCCATGACTCTGCAGCGAGTCATCGCTTGACACGTGGAACAGATCATTTAATGAACCGGGAAATCTGCGCGCCAAAAGGTGAAATCCCGTCGGTTCCCCAGGCCAACTGGCAGTGCAATCATGACATGGCACAGATTCGCACCCGACGGCCGCTCCTCTTCGATGGACATGCCCCGTCATCACCGCCATAAATGCATTCAAAAAGTCGCGTCTCTCTAAGAAATTCGCGTCTTTTCAGCTCGGCTGAACATCGCGTCTGCTTTATGGAAGATCAGTCGCGTCTTTAAAGCAGCACCATCTCTGCTTTTCAAAAAAGAATCAGCGTTCGGCCTTCTGCTTCTGCAAATCAGTTCAACAGTACACTGGCACAAGCAGGCGACCAACCACTCATGGCTTAAAGCACCCGTGACAGACTAAAAGCAATCGGGGAGGTTTAGACTGTATATCTAGACACTCAACACGATCAACTCTGGTGGCCTCAAAGAGTTCAACAGTATACTCACGAAGACCAACTCCAGATAAGATCAAACCCAGAGAATTAACAGTCCAGTCATAAAGGCGAATGAGGCTAAAATCCAAAGTATTTCGAAATCCGTCCCATTTAACTGCGGAATATCGAAAACTTTGGAGGGGGTTCTGTAGGCTGTCTAAAAATCACTAAAGACAAGCCATTAAAAAGCAGAGTTTCAAGTTCAAGGCGCGTGGGCTCGACACCCGCGTCTCAACATCAAGGCGCGTGGGCTCGACACCCGCGTCTCAACGTCAAGGCGCGAGGGCTCGACACCCGCGTCTCAACATCAAGGCGCGAGGGCTCGACACCCGCGTCTCAACATCAAGGCGCGAGGGTCCGACGCCCGCGTCTCAACATCAAGGCGCGTGGGCTCGACACCCGCGTCTCAACATCAAGGCGCGTGGACTTGACACCCGCGTCTCAACATCAAGGCGCGAGGGTCCGACGCCCGCGTCTCAACATCAAGGCGCGAGGGTCCGACACCCGTGTCTCAACGTCAAGGCGCGAGGGTCCGACACCCGCGTCTCAGTATCAAGGCGCGTGAGTTGAAACCCGCGCCTCGGTTATAACCGCCCTGGTTATGGTGCCAGTCACCGCCCACATAGCGGGGAAGTTAACCCTCATCGTGGAGCATTTTTAGGGGGGGCACGTTCACCCCCTAGGACCTCTATAAATAGCCTCGTTTGCTATGAGGTCAAGGGGACAGACGATCAGAAGGAGAAGGAAGAGGGGATAGACACTCAGAAGATCACAGAGAGAGACAGACCGAGACAAGAGAGAGCTCAACTCTTCGTCAAGCTTGCTGCGTACAAGCTGCTCTTTGCCTACCTTCTCTTTGAGAGTTTTAGTAGACAGAGCTGTGCTACTCTTTCTACCAGCCGAAGAGAAGATCCCCGACGATCCCGACGGTCATCCGGTCAACGGAGAACAAGATTCACTCTCCACCGCCACACGAAGAACCCAGCCTTAAACAAAGGGAGGATTCAAGACTCTACATCCTCCCTCCCTTGTAACTGGAAGGAAAAAGCAGTTTTGTTGTAATCTTTTCATCTGATTCAAGGAAAATTTTACAGTAAAGACCTCTTTCTCTTCTTTCCGGCGCGTACACCAAACAAATTTATTTGCTAAATTAGAAACATGTATTCTATCATAACAAAATTTAGCAAGGTGGCCCTTACGTTCACAATGTGTACAAGTGTACACATGAGCATACATGTGATGGCTGTGTCCGTGAGGAGCATGTGTATGCCGTGGAGGGTGTACATGCAAAGATGGAACTTGTTTCTTTCGAAACAAAGATTCCAACGTGTATGACTAGAAACACAATGGCTCAAAGTGGAGCCCAAACAATCAACACTTTTCTTCAAATATTTATATCATTTTTAACACTTGAAGATAAAGTGGAGCATGCAATAGATGAACTATGTGAAGCTATCCTAGCATGGCAAACATGAGAAGACAAATCATTTTCAAAACAATGTTCTTCTTTAAACAATCTTCTAAATCCTTAGAAATAGAAGCAATTTTTAATTTTAAAGATTCATTTTCTTTTAAAACAAAATTAACTTTTGAAGACAATTTTTCATTTTTCTTCAAAACATCATTACTATCATTTTTAGATTTTAAAAATTTATTTTCTTTTAATGCAAGTTCAAGTTGAGATTTTAATGAATCCCTCTCATTAGAAATCTCCTCTTTCTCTTTCAAAACAATGTCAAGTCTAGAATGCAAATTTTTATTTTCATTGTGAAGTCCTAGACTTTTCTTTTTCAACAAATTATATTTTCAATCAATTTTTCACAAACAATTGAAAGTTCTTCATTCAAAGCATTTGGATCAACATAATCATCACATGAGAACTAGCATCATTAGTATCTAATTGAGATTCCGATTGTACCTCAAGGGAGTCATTCCCTTGGACCATGTAGCATTGAGACTCGGATTCTCCTCTAGATTCCTCCGGTTGGATTGGCAATTGAACCTTGGAGGTGGTGGTTGTGGTCAACTTGTTCCACACTGCAAATGCGGAATCAAGATTAGAAACAAGCAAAAGATATTCTTTATTTAGCGTGCTTCTAATAGCCTCAAGGGCTAGTGCATGGCCCCTATATGATTGCTATCACTAAGGTAGGATTCCTTGGTAATGGCAAGGTGAACCTTATATCCTAGGGCTTGTAGGTAAATGGACATCCTAGTCTTCCAAACAACAATGTTGGAACGGTCAAACATAGGTGGGGTCATGAAGTCCATGGGTGCAAACTATATGTGTGCAAACAATAAAAGTGTGCAAATATAAATGATAGATTAGCTAGCCAAGATCACACTCCTAGGTGGTTAAACCTAAGTATCAGGAGCGTAGGCTCTGATACCAATTAAAAGTACACCTAGAGGGGGGGTGAATAGGTGTACGGCTAATCTAATGAACTAAATGCGGAATTTAAAACTAATTGCAACACACTTAATACAACCAACGAGTGTAGCCGAATTCCCCGTGAAGGGCTCTGGACTAACTCCTCTTGATTCCCCTAGATAAGGGTTGAGGTTCTATATGAAGCTCTCGTGGTTAAGTACAAGTGAGGCACACAAACAACCAAGCATATAAGATATAGGCAATATGAAATAATGCAAGGCACAACACAAGCAATATATATGATATGGATGAATGATGCAATGCACAACACAAAGTAAAGAGAGAGTGAGAGTCAATGGATCAAACGCAAACACAAAGATATGTTCAAGGTTCGAGCCCCTAGCTCTACGTCCCTGCCTTCACCGAGAAGGATTTCTAATCCACTAACTTGTCCACCGAGGACTCCCACCGAGGGAACCTCCACCGAGGAGGATTTGTACAACAAGGGAGTACCGAACTCCTCTCTCAAACACCACCTCACAACCGAGGGGTAGGCCCGTAGCCAAACAACCGATTGAACCTCCACTGAGAAATAATTACTGATTTTCCTTCCACTTTCTTCTCTTCTCTGCTCCTTCTCTTCTCTTCTCATCTCTGCTACACTTCTCTCCTCTTTCCCCCTATATCTCTTCTTTCTCTCTCTCATTTTCTTTCTTCTCTCTATCCCTCTCTTTCCTAAAACCCATGCCTCCAGCGCAACAGCTAGGAGAGAGTTATCTTTTCTGACATCCTCGATGTGAACCTCGAGGTAGGGTGGATGTGCATCGATAGGCTCTGAGTCCCCGACAACAATAGACTTTAGAAGTGGCGGCGGCGACGACGACGGCCTAGGATGATGCACTTGAGGAAGGGTTTGGAAAAGAAAGAGATTTTGAGTGTGGACATAACTTTCAATGAAAGCACCAAAATGTAGAGAGAATTTCTAAGGAATTTCTCCACACCATGAGTTGTAAGTGAGTTTGTAAGTGAAAGGAATATATAAAAACTCGCAAAAAACAGGGAATTTCATGAAAAATTTGAAAGAAAAAACCACGGGGAGAGAGAGACGTGTTTGAATTCATGAGAGTGGGAGGAAAATGGGAAGTGGGAAAACTCATTCCCCACTTTCCTTCTTTGTTTTGAATCAAAAAAGAGAAATGGGAAAACCCTTTTTTCTTTTCCCTTTCCCTTTTACACCTCTTTTACTGTCTTTTTTTTCGCTTGCAGGGTGCTACAGTTAATTTTGTGGTATGTAAATCTCACTTGTAATAAGTAGTACCTTAATACATTAAACTTTGATATCATGTAAATCCCACTTGCAATCCAATTACAGTTCAAAAATGTACTTTAGAAATAATATTTAATTTAATATTATTTTGTGGTCAACATTTTCACTTTCACTTTCACTTTCACATTGCTATTCAAATACTGAAAAGCAAAATATACATGTTTACTTATATTTTCACATTACAACCAAATACTAGAAAACTTATTTCCACAAATTTTAATTTCTCACTACACTTGAAAGTACACCTAAAGGGGGGTGAATAGGTGTAAGGCTAATTTAATGACAAATAATGCAGAATTTAAAAACTAATCACAACACACTTAGTGTAACTAAAGAGTGTAGCCGAATTCCTGGTGAAGGCTCTGGACAATCTCCTCTAAATTCCTCTAAATAAGAGCTGAGGTGCTATGTAAAGCTCTCTTGGTTTAACACAACTATGACACACAATCAAACCAAACATATATATGATATGAACAATGTGATGCAATGCATAATATAAGAGAGAGGGTTTAGAGATAGTGGATCAATCACAAATTACAAGATATGTTTCGAGGTTCGAGCCACTGCTCTACATCCCCGCCTTCACACAGAAGGATTTCCACTATATCGTCCACACAGGACTTCCCACACAGGGAACCTCCAGTGAGGATTTGGGCAAATACAACTAGGAGTACACAAGTCCTCTCTCCAACAAATACAACCTCTCACAAGAGGCAAGGCACAATAACTATCACCTCTCATTAGAGGGATAGGCACTAAGCCAAACAAAGATCACCTCTCACTAGAGGGACAAGGCTAAAACCAAACAATAACAATCACCTCTACACTTAGAGGGATTTCAACAAACCAAACACACTTCAATAATCACCTTTCACTAGAGGGATACCAACAACACCAAATAAATGAGGTTTACAACACTTAGTGGTCTCAACAAACCACAAACCAATTTTCCTCACAAAATATGATCCTAATAGATAGGATAGATAGATAGCTCAAGTTTGAGAAAATAAGTGTTTGGAAATAAGAAACAATACTTGGGAAAATATCCAAATAGATATTGAAATCAAGATCAAAAACCAATTCCCAAAAGACTCTCTTTTCTTTGAATTTTCCAACACTTTAAAAACAATAAAATAAAACTTTTAACCACAAAAAACTCTTGCTGAAAAACACTTAAAAGATAGAAATTTTTCTCTTCTCAAATCTTGTTGAAATCAGCCTAGGAGGGGGCTATTTATAAGCCTCCAAAAATCTGCCCGTTGGCAGCTGGAAAGGGCAAAAATACCCCTCCGGTCGACCGCCGGTCGTCCAGCCAACGGTCATTTTTATGACAGTTGAGCCAGCGGTCGATCGACCGGTCGACCGGGCCAAAGCTGACAGTCGACTGCCCGGTCGACCGGCCCTCACCCGAGAGTGGGGTGCGTACAGTCGGTCGATCGCGCGGTTGACGGGCCGAGTAGCTTGGCCTTTGTGCATGTCCTGTGCACATCGGTCAACCGTGCCGGTCGACCAGCTATTGGTCCGGTCGACCGTCCGGTCGACCGCCAGAGCAATCTGAGTAGGGATTAAAGGATTTAAAACTTAGTTATTTTATACCAATTAAATCCCATAAAATCACATAAATTTCACAAAATTAGTTCTTATAAGTTATTTGAATACCAAACATGTATGATCCAAAATCAACACATATTATAAACTATTTGAACCATTTTTGTGATATTGAAATTAGGCCTTTAAACAAAATCGTATTTTCCAAAAACTAGGATTTTGAAATGGAAAACAATTTTCCTCAAAACTCATGCAGATATAAAACATGATATTGAAATAACTTTGAAGCATGTTGTATATGGATAGAATCCAATATACATATAAAGATATATATCCATATTTTTGACTTGAAAACCAAAATCGGTTAAACTGAAAACCAAAACAAACAAGCTTGAAACTTGTGTGTGTATTGTGAACTTTAGCATATCAATACTATCTAATCTTTACATAAGATCTAAACACTAAACTAAACAAACCGAGGTCTTCTTGTAGAACGCCTTCTCCAAGTCGACTCGATCCAAACACAATCAAACGAGCTTGACTCCAACCGAGTGCTATATGCGATCTTGACGCTCGAGCTCTTGAATCAACAAGTGAAAGCTCCAAAACACCTTTGTTGAAGCTAATCACCTACTAATATCTTGATCAAATATCTGAAATTAAATATCACAAGATTATTAATAAACTATAACTATATAAGTTAATCATCATCAAATCTAGAGTGGAAGGCCTCTGGGCCAACAATCTCCCCCTTTTTGATGATGACAAAATTCATGGAGTTATATAGCATGGATTAAAGTTAAGCTTCATAAAAGCTCCCCCTTAACTCATGCATAAAAAATAAACAATAAGATATGCAATGAATGCTCAAACATAAATATACATAAATGAAGAATACTTCTCCCATGGTTGCATAAAAAATATATATGCTCTGATACTAATGAGAAAAAAAAAATAATAGACATGCATATATAAAAAGACTCAAAATTCTTTTCTCTCCTATTTTGTCAATTCATATATAAGCAAGGAGATAAGATAATCATGCATAGAAAACAAGGGAATATCTCTCCCCTTTTGGAAACATGCTTAACATGCATATAAGACTCATGCATATAAAACTCCAAAATAACTCTCCCTTTTTTGTCAATTCATCAACAAAGGGTATAAACAAAAACTCAAAACACACAATAAGGGGCATACATAAGACTACGCCCCCTTTTTGTCAAACCAAAAAATGAAGTTATATATACAATATGAAATCACCTAGAGGGGGGGTGAATAGGTGATAGTGCTAATCTAAAAACTAAATGCGGAATTATAAAACTAATTTTCAACAACACCTAGTGCAACCAACGAGTGTAGCCGAATTCCCCAAAAAAGGGCTCTGGACTAACTCCTCTTGATTCCTCTGAATAAGAGTGAGGCGCTATATGAAGCTCTCGTGGTTAAGCACAAGTGAGGCACACACAATCAATCCAAGCATAAAATGAATAGCAATATGAATCAATGCAAGGACAACACAAGCATACAAGATATGAATGAAAGATGCTATGCACAAACACAAATAAAGGAGAGAGAGTAAAGAGACAATGGATCAAACGCAAACACAAAGATATGTTCCGAGGTTCGAGCCCCTAGCTCTACGTCCCCGCCTTCACCGAGAAGGATTTCTAATCCACTAGGAGTACCGAACTCCTCTCTCAACCAATACAATGCCACCGAAGCAATACAAACACAATCCACCTCACAAAGAAGGAAATGTCCTTAGCCAAACAACCACAATCACCTCTACCGAAGAGGGATACAAACCAACAACAACTCCACCTCACCAAGAGGGAGTAAACCACCAATCTCTACCTCTACCAAAGAGGAGCAAACACCACTCCAATCAACCTCTACCAAAGAGGGATACAATAGAACAAGGAGGGTACAACAAGTGGTGTATCTCAACCACAAACAAATCCTTTTTCCCACAAATAATGATCCTAATAGAATAGGATAGAAGATAGCTCAAGTGTGGAAAAACTAGAGTTTTGAAAACAAAAAACTCAAAGAAAAATACTTGGGAAAACTCTTGGTAAAAGATAGAAAATGAAGAACAAACAAATTTCCCAATTTCTATTTTCTTTGATTTGTCCAAAACCCTAAAACAATATAAAGATAGCTCTTTTTGGCACTTAAACACTTTTGAAAACTTGTTTTTAAAACCAGAGAATAGGAAAATTTTCTTGCTAAAAATCTTGGCCAAAAACCAAAGGAATGGGGTATATAAAGGCCCAACCAAAAACTAGCCGTTGGGGCTGATTTGTCAGCCAGAACAGCTGGCGGTCGACCGCCAATGGTCGAAAAATCGACCGTTAGGGAACTGCGGTCGACCGGTCGGTCGACCGACCGCCCGGTCGACCGGCCCAGTTCCCTGGCCAAAAGTGCACAGACCTGTGCACGTCGGTCGACCGACCGGTCGACCGACTCTGGGTCCGGTCGACCGCCAGAGCATGGCAGCTAGGTTTCTGGGTCAGAAAAACTTGTTAAAAATTATTCTAATAAATCCCATAAATCTTCTAAAATCCATAAAAATAGTTTTATCATATTACATGGATATACAAACATGTGATAAATATTTTAAGACAAATGTAACGCCCCGATCCCGGCGATACGGGGACGTCACTGCAACGTATATACGTAGGTCAGAACTACCTTCCCGTATATACGCTAAGCATCAGTACAGACAAGAATCAGAGTACGGAAGCAAATGGTGCATTATACATTCCAACACATATATATACAATCACAGAGTTATCACCAGAGGTGATGAATATTACAATAATAATACATCACAGATATGCGTAAATGCGGGAATACAAGGAATATATATAAATGAACAGTATAAAAAGGAGCTCGCATACAAGTATGCAAGGAACTGTACAAGTGAAAGTATAAAAGAGCACTCACGAGTTTGCTAAGGGAGAACTCGAGAGGCACAAAGGGGGTCTGGAAGGATGTGGCTCTGGACGGTCGGCTGGAGATCCACGCTACCGCTGCGCCACTCTGATCACACGCTCCTAGCTCCATGACCTGGACATGTGGATCCAGGGGAGTCAAATGATACTCCCCAGGCGAGTGGTGAAGCAAAACCAAGTGGTGAAGCAGGGTGAGCACAATAATGCATATAACAAATGATATCAAGAAGGAAATACTCAGGAGTCAGATAGGTGAGAGCAGATATGAACAGATATGACAGGATAATCATAAAACAGGGAATCCGAATAAAACCAATCCGAGCTACCAGGTAGTTATAACATAATACTCATAAAACAGGAAATCCAACATAAAGTCCGGGAAAAGCAAATACGGTAAGGCACATCACAGATTCATAGCCGTTTAAGTTGCAGGCTTTGGTATGCGTCCCATTCCACATACCTCTACTTACAACTTAAAGAGCCGGTTATTATGACACTTTATTATTATACTCGTCTTACCCATATATCTAGGTATGTGTCTCGGTGTACGGCCAACTCACATACATCCATATATAAGCAAGTCGAGGTTGTTATTGGAAACAAGCGGGGGTATCAACGAACTATGTTTACAGTGGGTCCCGTGCCTACCCGGGACCACGGCCCAGTATTGTTCCGTTGCTTGAAGACGGAACCTGCCGCAAGGCTAAACAGGAGGGACTTATGTATGCCCTTGTCATGACAGTAAACAGGAAAGGGAGAAAGCACTCCCCTCGGTCCCCTGGAGTACCACAGGTAAGACCGGATATATAGTGCACAACCTAATGCCACTGTAAACACGAACACATATCGATATCCGCATGTTTCCCCCGACCCAATACAAGTTGATCCATTTTAAGATTCAATAGTTTAATTATCACTTTACGGGAAAAACAGGAAATAGACATGATCAGGAATCAGGAGTACATAAGTATAACATAGTCAGGTCACTGCATGTAAAGCAGGAAAACAAGTCACTGATCATGATACAGGATAATAAGTCAAGTTCCCGTAAGAATGATAATCACAAGTCAAGTATATCATGCTGGGAGTAAAGTGATAGCATGACAGGATGATGACAATTAACAAGCAACCAAACATATAAGAGATTGATAGTAATCAGGTGGCAAGTTATGTCAAGAGATTGATAATAGTCTGGGTAAGTCAGGTCATACCAATAGGGTCTTGCCATAGAGCATGCCAAGTGGTCAGGTGGTAACACACTAGATGTCAGGTGATATACATATGTCAAATGGTAGCACATAACTAACAGGTCTAAAGTAAAGCCAAGTGGTAATATAAAAGTAAGGGCCCAAAGTCCAACAAGTCCAACGACCACGAAGGGTCGGCCACGCATAGCATAAGCAATAAAAGACATAGCACATGAAATAAAATACATGAAAGCTAAAGCGAGAACATGCGCATAATCAATGAAATAAGAGGTAAGAGGGTAGCGAGTGAGAACACTCGCCTAAACTCCAAAATACCGAAAGAGCCGTAATCCACGGAAGCTTGGGGTGCGCCACAAAACCTGATATAAATATGTAGAGAGAAGAGGAGAGAGAAAAGAGAAGGTAAGATGATGTTCGTCAAATGACAAGTCAAACAATACTAACATATGATATAAGTCTATAGGCTAAGGTTCATGTCCAAGGAAGTAATCAATCAGAACAGACAGCCAGAATTAGTCGACTAGGTTGGAAGAGTAGTCGACTAACAGAGGGGTTAGTCGACTAGGAATATGGGGTAGTCGACTAATACTGTGATCCAGAGAGTTTGGTTTTGTTTCAGGGAATAGTTAGTCGACTAGGTTAGGAGGGGTAGTCGACTAATAAGGATCTTAAGTCGACTAACAGATACTTAAGTCGACTAAGTCTGTGATATAGAAAGTTGGGTTTCTGATTCAGGACAAGGTTAGTCGACTAGGGTCAAGAGTGTAGTCGACTAAGGATCTATAGTCGACTAGGATCTAAGGCAAGTCGACTAATACTGTGTTTCAGAAAAAGCTACGTTTCAGCTAAGGGTTTCTAGTCGACTAGGTTCTAGGTCAAGTCGACTAAAACTGTGAAGAACAGTGAGCAGATCAGAATACCTAGGGTTTGGGTTTGATGGTTAAACAAACATGGATTGAAGTCATAATTGAACATGATATGAATACACATGTACACTAAGAATAGACTAAGTCTAAATGAGTAAGATCACTCACCAAAGAGAGTGATTGGTCTCCATGAGGTGAGGGAGTGATGGTGGTGGTGATTGAAGTTGATGATGAAGAAGATGGTGATGATCCTTGATGAAGCCCTAGTTGAAGCCCTTGAGGTCTTGAGGTGGAGGTGAAGAGATTGGGGAGTTCTTGGAGCTAGGGTTTAGGTTGAGGAAGAAGGGGATTTTGGAGAGCTCCTTCTCTTTTGTTGAAATGAGGAAGAAAAAGGGTTAAAGTGTAAAGGAAAATATATATATAGGATTGGGATTTTGTAAAGGGAGTTGCAATTAAAAGAAAGGGGAGGGCTTAATTGCAAAGTGGAGGTGAGGTGAGTGTCCTTCTCTTGGCCACTTGGCCGGCCATGGGGGAGAGAGAGAATGAGTGGGATTTAAAAAAGGGATTAGGTGAAAGTGAGTGGGATTATGTGGAAAATTGGAATTATTGGAAAATAGGAAAAGGCTTTGGTTAGTGGAGGAAGGAAAGAAAATAAAGGAAAAGGAAAAATGGAAAAGAAATTATAATGAGAAGATATTTTCTTGGGAAAGAAGATGAAAATAATGGAAGTGGCGGATTCCCGGGACTCAGTTGCGGATGCGGAAACCTTTCGGGAAAAATACCGGAATCGTCCGAAATTCAAGTATCTCAGAACGACCCGAAATAATTACCAAAAATCAATAATATATAAAGACCGATAGTGAAATCCGTTTGAAGAAATACTTTATAGTTTTGAAACTAAAAATCCTGGAATCAATAATTTACCGACTCCGTTGGAATTTTCATAAAATCATAAAATCCTCAGAAAGAATGTAGGTAGAAAATATGATTCTAAGGAATAATGTCTAAAGAATCATTTAGAAATTCCAAACCGTTTGAGAATTAAAAATCCGGGAATCGGTCAGCGGCACTGGCCGACACCGGTTTTGAAGACTTTCATTTTAATTCCAGAAAATCTAGAAAATCATAGAAAATATATAATAATGGAAAATGATATTTAAAACTAGAATCGGTCAATTCTAATTATCAGAATATCCAAATCGAGAAATATACTAGGATCGGGTCCTTCGGTTCAGGCTAGGGCTGACTCCGTGTCCACGAATCCAAATCCAAAACAAAACAATCATATAAGGAATTCATCATACAGAATAAATACAGGAAACAAATCGAAAAATACGACTGAAAATCTGAATACGCAACTAAGTACGTATTCCGGGAACGGGGTATTACAATCCACCCACCTTACAAAAAATTGCGTCCTCGCAATTTCGTTAAGGGGCAAATTGAATACAAAGGGGACAACGGTGGAATTTATACTAATTAAGATATGAAGTGCTATAGGTAGGGCTCTCAAGTTGGCTGTATAATAATCATCCTCCGCACTTCTGGCTGTATAAATCTCCGAATAATGCTGAATGATACTGATGATGTCGTGGCTGTGTAATAAATATACTGATGATGTCGTGGCTGTGTAATAAATGAGCCAGAATACCGAAGATAAAGAAACCCTGATAATCCTGAGCATAATAAAGAAGACCGATAATTAAGAATCCGACTGCTGTCCTCTGAAAGATAGCCAGATCAAGATCGATCTGGAGAATACCAAGCTTCATAGAATTGGCCGAAGAGATCACATAATAGCTTCATTCTGAACCAGCCACTACCTCTCTAGTCTAGTCATATCTTAAAATAGTATAAGGCTTCATAAAACCAAAACATAAACCAAAACAGGGAAAGATAGGAGTGATTAGGAATCAAGGAAAGATATTCAAGGAGGGATTAGAAATCAAAGGAAAGATAGCCAAGAAATAGATAACTCTGCACTTGCAGTTGGAATGTATAACCAAGACTCATGTATTCCAGTTGCAAATCTCTTTACCATTGATTTGCCTTCTGGACGTACTGAGGAGGTTAGAGCCTAAGCTCTGATACCAACCTGTAACGCCCCGATCCCGGCGATACGGGGACGTCACTGCAACGTATATACGTAGGTCAGAACTACCTTCCCGTATATACGCTAAGCATCAGTACAGACAAGAATCAGAGTACGGAAGCAAATGGTGCATTATACATTCCAACACATATATATACAATCACAGAGTTATCACCAGAGGTGATGAATATTACAATAATAATACATCACAGATATGCGCAAATGCGGGAATACAAGGAATATATATAAATGAACAGTATAAAAAGGAGCTCGCATACAAGTATGCAAGGAACTGTACAAGTGAAAAGTATAAAGAGCACTCACGAGTTTGCTAAGGGAGAACTCGAGAGGCACAAAGGGGGTCTGGAAGGATGTGGCTCTGGACGGTCGGCTGGAGATCCACGCTACCGCTGCGCCACTCTGATCACACGCTCCTAGCTCCATGACCTGGACATGTGGATCCAGGGAGTCAAATGATACTCCCCAGGCGAGTGGTGAAGCAAAACCAAGTGGTGAAGCAGGGTGAGCACAATAATGCATATAACAAATGATATCAAGAAGGAAATACTCAGGAGTCAGATAGGTGAGAGCAGATATGAACAGATATGACAGGATAATCATAAAACAGGGAATCCGAATAAAACCAATCCGAGCTACCAGGTAGTTATAACATAATACTCATAAAACAGGAAATCCAACATAAAGTCCGGGAAAAGCAAATACGGTAAGGCACATCACAGATTCATAGCCGTTTAAGTTGCAGGCTTTGGTATGCGTCCCATTCCACATACCTCTACTTACAACTTAAAGAGCCGGTTATTATGACACTTTATTATTATACTCGTCTTACCCATATATCTAGGTATGTGTCTCGGTGTACGGCCAACTCACATACATCCATATATAAGCAAGTCGAGGTTGTTATTGGAAACAAGCGGGGGTATCAACGAACTATGTTTACAGTGGGTCCCGTGCCTACCCGGGACCACGGCCCAGTATTGTTCCGTTGCTTGAAGACGGAACCTGCCGCAAGGCTAAACAGGAGGGACTTATGTATGCCCTTGTCATGACAGTAAACAGGAAAGGGAGAAAGCACTCCCCTCGGTCCCCTGGAGTACCACAGGTAAGACCGGATATATAGTGCACAACCTAATGCCACTGTAAACACGAACACATATCGATATCCGCATGTTTCCCCCGACCCAATACAAGTTGATCCATTTTAAGATTCAATAGTTTAATTATCACTTTACGGGAAAAACAGGAAATAGACATGATCAGGAATCAGGAGTACATAAGTATAACATAGTCAGGTCACTGCATGTAAAGCAGGAAAACAAGTCACTGATCATGATACAGGATAATAAGTCAAGTTCCCGTAAGAATGATAATCACAAGTCAAGTATATCATGCTGGGAGTAAAGTGATAGCATGACAGGATGATGACAATTAACAAGCAACCAAACATATAAGAGATTGATAGTAATCAGGTGGCAAGTTATGTCAAGAGATTGATAATAGTCTGGGTAAGTCAGGTCATACCAATAGGGTCTTGCCATAGAGCATGCCAAGTGGTCAGGTGGTAACACACTAGATGTCAGGTGATATACATATGTCAAATGGTAGCACATAACTAACAGGTCTAAGTAAAGCCAAGTGGTAATATAAAAGTAAGGGCCCAAAGTCCAACAAGTCCAACGACCACGAAGGGTCGGCCACGCATAGCATAAGCAATAAAAGACATAGCACATGAAATAAAATACATGAAAGCTAAAGCGAGAACATGCGCATAATCAATGAAATAAGAGGTAAGAGGGTAGCGAGTGAGAACACTCGCCTAAACTCCAAAATACCGAAAGAGCCGTAATCCACGGAAGCTTGGGGTGCGCCACAAAACCTGATATAAATATGTAGAGAGAAGAGGAGAGAGAAAAGAGAAGGTAAGATGATGTTCGTCAAATGACAAGTCAAACAATACTAACATATGATATAAGTCTATAGGCTAAGGTTCATGTCCAAGGAAGTAATCAATCAGAACAGACAGCCAGAATTAGTCGACTAGGTTGGAAGAGTAGTCGACTAACAGAGGGGTTAGTCGACTAGGAATATGGGGTAGTCGACTAATACTGTGATCCAGAGAGTTTGGTTTGGTTTCAGGGAATAGTTAGTCGACTAGGTTAGGAGGGGTAGTCGACTAATAAGGATCTTAAGTCGACTAACAGATACTTAAGTCGACTAAGTCTGTGATATAGAAAGTTGGGGTTTCTGATTCAGGACAAGGTTAGTCGACTAGGGTCAAGAGTGTAGTCGACTAAGGATCTATAGTCGACTAGGATCTAAGGCAAGTCGACTAATACTGTGTTTCAGAAAAAGCTACGTTTCAGCTAAGGGTTTCTAGTCGACTAGGTTCTAGGTCAAGTCGACTAAAACTATGAAGAACAGTGAGCAGATCAGAATACCTAGGGTTTGGGTTTGATGGTTAAACAAACATGGATTGAAGTCATAATTGAACATGATATGAATACACATGTACACTAAGAATAGACTAAGTCTAAATGAGTAAGATCACTCACCAAAGAGAGTGATTGGTCTCCATGAGGTGAGGGAGTGATGGTGGTGGTGATTGAAGTTGATGATGAAGAAGATGGTGATGATCCTTGATGAAGCCCTAGTTGAAGCCCTTGAGGTCTTGAGGTGGAGGTGAAGAGATTGGGGAGTTCTTGGAGCTAGGTTTAGGTTGAGGAAGAAGGGGATTTTGGAGAGCTCCTTCTCTTTTGTTGAAATGAGGAAGAAAAAGGGTTAAAGTGTAAAGGAAAATATATATATAGGATTGGGATTTTGTAAAGGGAGTTGCAATTAAAAGAAAGGGGAGGGCTTAATTGCAAAGTGGAGGTGAGGTGAGTGTCCTTCTCTTGGCCACTTGGCCGGCCATGGGGGAGAGAGAGAATGAGTGGGATTTAAAAAAGGGATTAGGTGAAAGTGAGTGGGATTATGTGGAAAATTGGAATTATTGGAAATAGGAAAGGCTTTGGTTAGTGGAGGAAGGAAAGAAAATAAAGGAAAAGGAAAAATGGAAAAGAAATTATAATGAGAAGATATTTTCTTGGGAAAGAAGATGAAAATAATGGAAGTGGCGGATTCCCGGGACTCAGTTGCGGATGCGGAACCTTTCGGGAAAAATACCGGAATCGTCCGAAATTCAAGTATCTCGGAACGACCCGAAATAATTACCAAAAATCAATAATAATATATAAAGACCGATAGTGAAATCCGTTTGAAGAAATACTTTATAGTTTTGAAACTAAAAATCCTGGAATCAATAATTTACCGACTCCGTTGGAATTTTCATAAAATCATAAAATCCTCAGAAAAAGAATGTAGGTAGAAAATATGATTCTAAGGAATAATGTCTAAAGAATCATTTAGAAATTCCAAACCGTTTGAGAATTAAAAATCCGGGAATCGGTCAGCGGCACTGGCCGACACCGGTTTTGAAGACTTTCATTTTAATTCCAGAAAAATCTAGAAAATCATAGAAAATATATAATAATGGAAAATGATATTTAAAACTAGAATCGGTCAATTCTAATTATCAGAATATCCAATCGAGAAATATACTAGGATCGGGTCCTTCGGTTCAGGCTAGGGCTGACTCCGTGTCCACGAATCCAAATCAAAACAAAACAATCATATAAGGAATTCATCATACAGAATAAATACAGGAAACAAATCGAAAAATACGACTGAAAATCTGAATACGCAACTAAGTACGTATTCCGGGAACGGGGTATTACAACAAATATCAAACATTTTGAACCATTTTGTGTCTTGCAAATATTATCAAAAACCAAAAACTGTATTTTGTCAAACTTGGAATTTTCAATAGGAAATCTGATTTTTCCTAAAACTCATAGAAATACAAAAACATGATATTTGAACATAATTAGGCATGTTGCATTTGGACATAGGTCCAATATATAAGAAAGAAATATATATCATAGTTTTTGTCTTTAATTTCAAAATAATGTTTTGTTAAAAATAACAAAACACTAAAACACATGAATAGGTATATCAAACTAAGTTTGTATAAGTCATCTAAGCATGTATGTATATAGAATACATCTAATATACATAAAAACAAAGTAAACTTGTTTTGATCTACTATTCATGAAAACCAATATCCAAGAACATAAAACTTGTGTGTGTTGTGAACTTGAGCATATCAACTATCTAATCTTTACAAATGGATCTAAACACACTAAACTAGGATACCTAAGTCTTCTTGATGAACTCCGTCTTCAAGTTGACTCGATCCAAAACTTGATCCACTGAGCTTGACTCCAACGAGTGCTATGTATGATCTTGTTGCTCGGGCTCTGGAATCACCATGTGAAAGCTTCGAAACTCCTTTGTTAAAGCTAATCACCAACTAATATCTTGATTAAAGATCTGAAACTAAACATCACAAGATTATTAGTAAACATAACTACATGAGTTAATCATCATCAAAACTAGAGTGGAAGGCCTCTGGGCCAACAATCTCCCCCTTTTTGATGATGACAAAACTCATGGATTTATATGCATGGATTAAAGTTAAGCTTCAAGGAAGCTCCCCCTTAACTCATGCATAACAAATAAGCAATAAGAATATGCAATGTAAGCTCATAAACATGTATGCATAGATATGCATAAAACGTGCTCTTGGTACCAATAAAAACATGCTCTTAATAGCAATGAAATGCTCTTGATACCAATTAAACGACAAACTAATAAATAAAAATAAAACATGCATATAAACTCAAATACTTCTCCCCCTTTTTGTCAATCATCAACAAAGGGGTCCAAGTAAAAACAAAACATTCTTATCCCCTTTTTTGTTCGAAACATAGAATCAATAAAGGGTGATATCAAACAAATCAATATAAATTTTCATGGATACCAATTGAAAGAAATAGATCAATAGATACCAATGAAAGTAAACAAAATCTTGATACCAATTTAAAGTATTATTCTTTTTAAACATATGATACCAAATTGAAATTATTATTTTCTATCATAAAGTAAGGGAGTGGAATACAAACCAATGGTAACCAAATACCAATTGAAAGATAAAATACGAGTTTTCTCCCTCTTTATGAAATACCAATTAAAACAATGTCTAAGCTTGTATTAGAATACCATTGAAAACTAATCAATTGAAACATGATGGTCATTAAAAATTCAAGCTTTAGCATAAACAAATATATGTATAAAAAATTAGATACCGATCGAAATTGATACTATTTGAAGTGTATGCATACATACATAAAATATATGAGTATACAAGAAAATGTCAATATTGATACCAATTGAAAGAATCCAATGATACCAATTGAAACAACAATAATATCAAGTGTATATCTCATATAACCTACCATCCATTCATGTTCAAGTTTAAAATGATTTTCACTATAAAGCATACATGAGCATGGTCTCCCATCTAGCCGCCCGTGGAAGGTAGGGGTTTTCAAAATAGATTTGAAAATATAGTATGTTTGAAAAATTCTACCATAACGAAGAATATCGCAACTAGTTAAATGGGAAAACTTGTTAACTAGTACGAAATCCTTCAAGTAAGGAACAAAAACAAAAATATTTTTCATGAAACACATGTAAATCACATGGCACTAAACACTCAAAATCAATAAGGCACATATTAAACTCATAAAAACACAATCATGAGAAACATTAAATTAAAGTGAGTGCTCTAATAAAATGTGAAACAAGGCATCATGAAAGTGTTCAATTAAGCTCAATATTCCTTTTAAACATGAAAACATGAAAAACTAAATTTTCATTAAAAACAATTTACACTTCAAGGCATATGTATGTTTTGACAACCCAAGAAGTATATATACATATCCCTAAACACAATTGAGTCTATAATAAAGATTTGCATGAAAAGCAATGACTCAAGGGGTATACATGTATATCTTAAGGTTTGGCAAATAGACATATACATGAAGTGAAACATAAACACATGAAAACATGGATAAATATGAATACATGTCAAATGCATGAATCATCAAAACTAGACTATACTAGCACATCTAATGGATATAAATAAGCATTCAAGCACAAACATATAAAGATCTATTTGTGGCCCACTATATGTACAAGTATAAATCCTAGTCCTAATGAAAACTAACATTTAAACATATATTCAAATCATTAAGCATAAAACAAACATAAATCAACATGCTAAACATAAAAATGATCATTACGTAAATCCACATGCTATTAGAACTATGATAAACATGATAGCTAAACATATACGAGAACACAAAATAATGGTCCATATTAAGCATGGGTGTCTCAAAATGCTATACATGCATGTCAAGGATCTAATAATTTTCATAATAATCTATAAACAATACAACATGCAATAAATAATGAACATGAAAACATGCAAATATAAATAAGGAGTAAGAGACCACTACCAAAACCTATGAGGCAACTCTCCATGTCTCCAAAACAAGGTGGTCTTCCCACCAACCATCCCTTGAAAGTGATGCATCCACATAATACTCATGAAGCTCGGAACGCATCCACCTCAAGGCACCATAACTCTCACGTCATGCGAGAGCCCACACCTACATCAATACAATAGGGGTGGTCTTTGATACCCATACTCTTTTGGGTTCATGGGGGTTAGTACCTTTCCTAACCCAAACAAAATTAGTTGCTAAATTTACATCATGTATACGATCATAGCAAAATTTAGCAAGGTGGCCCTTACGTCCACAATGTGTACAAGTGTACACATGAGCATACATGTGATGGGTGTGTACGTGAGGAGCATGTGTATGCCGTGGAGGGTGTACATGCAAAGATGGAACTTGTTTCTTTTGAAACAAAGATTCCAAACGTGTATGACTCGAAATACATTGGCTCAAAGTGGAGCCCAAACAACAATGTTCTTCTTCAATATATATATATTATTTTCAATTAAAGAAGAAGTGTGGCATGCAATAGGTGTACTAGGTGAGACTACCCTAGCATGGCAAACATGTGAATCTATTTTATTTTGTAAAGATTCATTTTTCTTTAAACAAACATATAATCTTTGAAAATAGAAATTATTTTCATTTTTAAAGAATCATTTTCTTTTAAAACAAAATTTACTTTTGAAGACAAGTTTTCATTTTTCTTCAAAATTGTTTCACAATCATTTTTATTTTTCAAAACTTTTTTCTTTTAATGCAAGTTCAATTCTAGATTTCAATGAATCCCTCTCATTTGAGATCTCGTCTTTCTCTTGTAAAACCAAGTCTAGTTTAGAAAGCAAATCTTTATTTTCATTGTTAAGGCCTAAACTTTTCTTTTTCAACAAATTATATTTTTCTATTATTTTTTCACAAACAATTGAAAGTTCTTCATTCAAAGTATTTGGATCCACATAATCATCACATGAAGAACTAGCATCATTACAATCTAGTTGAGATTTCGAATGTACCTCAAGGGAGTCATTCCCATGGACCATGAAGCATTGTGACTCGGATTCTCCGTTAGATTCCTCCTCTTGTTGGATTGGCAATAGAAGATTGGAGGTGGAGGTGGTCAACTTGTTCCACACTACAAAAGCGGAATCAAGGTTAGAAACAAGCATAAGATAATCTTTAGAAAGCGTGCTTCTAATAGCCTCAAGGGCTTGTGCATTGGCTCCTATATGATTGCTATTACCAAGATAGCATTTCTTGGTAGCGGCAAGGAAAACATGCAAGACTAGGGTTTTCAAATATATGGACATCTTAGTCTTCCAAACAATAATGTTGGAAGAATCAAACATAGGTGGGGTCATGAAGTCCATGAGTATGTGCAAACAAATATAAGTGTGCAAATGCAAACTAGATTAGCAAACCAAGATCTCACTCCTAGGTGGTTAAACTAAATATCAGGAGCGGAGGCTCTGATACCAATTGAAATCACCTAGAGGGGGAGTGAATAGGTGATAGTTGTTGGCCCAAAGGCCTTCCACCCTAGTTTTGATGATGATTAACTCATGTAGTTATGTTTACTAATAATCTTGTGTTGTTTAAGTTTCAGATCATTAACCAAGATATTAGTTGGAGATTAGCTTCAACAAGGAGTTTAGAAGCTTTTCATGGTGATTCCGGTGCCAAAGCTTAAAGATCATACCTTTGCACTCGGTGGCTCACGTTTGGGAGCAAGTCAACTTGAAGATGGAGATCATCAAGAAGACTTAGGTATCCTAGTTTAGATAGTGTGTTTAGATCCAATTGTAAAGCTTAGTATAGTTGATATGCTCAAGTGCACACAATACACACACGTTTCATGATTTGGATTTTGGTTTTCATGAATAATAGATCAAAACAAGTTTAGTTTATTCTTATGTATATTAGATATGTTCTAATATACATACATTCTTTAAACTTGCTAGATAAACTTATTTTTACTATCCTATTCATGTTTTGGAAAAATCAAGTTTGATAAAAATACAAGTGTTGGTTTTGATAAAATTTGCAAGACTCAAAAATGATTTGAATATGTTGATATAAGTCTTGAAATTGTTATCACAAGTTTGTGTTTCAATATAAAATGTTAAAACAAGTTTTATGGGATTTTTAGAAAAGATAAAAGATTTTTATAAAATATTTTAACATATTTTTCTGACCCAGGTTTGTGCTGACAGGCCAGGTCGGTCGACCTGGACGGTCGACCGCACCATGGGGCCGGTCGACCCCAAGGGTCGACCGACGTGCACAGACTTGTGCACGTCTGGCAGACACAAACTCGGTCGACCGTACGGGTCGACCGGGTCTGAGAGCAGAGCTCTCTGTTTGTTTGGGTCGACCGTGCCGGTCGACCGGAGTGCCCCAACGGTCACATTTCTGACCGTTGGCGGTCGGCCGGGCCGGCCGACCGGCGGCCTGTCAGGCTGCCACATCAGCCTAACGGCTAGTTTTGTTTTGGGGCTATAAATACCCCATCTCTTCATAGTTTTCTCTAAGATTTTTAGAGCTAAAATTTCCTGACTTCTTCAGTATTTTAAACAAGTTTTCAAAAGAGTTTTAAGTGCCAAAAGATCTATCTTATTTGTTTTAGGTTTTTGGAAAAATCAAAGAAAATAGGAATTTGGGATATTTGTATTGGTTTTCATTCTCTGTCTTTTACAAGAGTTTTTCCCAAGTATTTTCTTTGAGTTCTTGTTTTCCAAACACCTAGTTTTCCACACTTGAGCTATCATCTATCCTATTCTATTAGGATCTTGTTTTTGTGAAAAGAGAGATTGGTTTGTGGTTGAAAGAAACCACTTGTTATAAACACCCTTATTCTTGTTGTATCCCTCTTCGGTAGAGGTTGATCGGGTGATTGGTTTGCTCCCTCTAGTGAGAGGTGGAGTTTGGTTGTAAACCCTCTTCGGTAGAGGTGTTGTGGTTGTTTGGCTACGGGCCTACCCCTCGGTTGTGAGGCGGTGTTTGAGAGAGGAGTTCGGTACTCCATTGTTGTAACAAATCCTTCTCGGTGAAGGTTCCCTCGGTGGGAGATAGTGGAATGAAAATCCTACACGGTGGTGTAGGCGGGGATGTAGAGCAAGGTGCTCGAACCTCGAAACATATCTTGGCCTTTGCGTTTGATCCATTGTCTCTCTAACTCTCTCTCTTTATTTGTGCAAAGCATCATTCATATCATATCATCATACTTGCTTGTATTGCCTTGCATTATTTCATATTGCTATTCATCCTTATATGCTTGGCTTGATTGTGTGTGTGCCTCACTTATACTTAACCACAAGAGCTTCACATAGCACCTCAACCCATTCAAGGGGAATCAAGAGGAGTTAGTCCAGAGCCCTTCACGGGGAATTCGGCTACACTTGTTGGTTGTATTAAGTATGTTGCAAGATTTGTTTTAAGCTTCCGCATTTAGCGCATTTAGTTCACTAGATTAGCACTTACACCTATTCACCCCCCCTCTAGGTGTTTTTCAATTGGTATCAGAGCTAGTGCTCCTGATACTTAGGCTTAACATCCTAGGAGTGAGATCCATTTGGTTGCTAATCTACATTTGCATTTGCACATTTGTTTGCTTGCACACATTTTAGTTTGCACTCATGGATAGCCCTCCTATGCTTGATATTTCTAGACTTGATATTTGGAAGGTTAAGATGAGTTGCTATTTGAAGACCCTAGGATTGCATGTTCACCTTGCAATTACCAAGGAATCATACCTTAGTAATAGCAAGCATATTAAGGCCAATGCAATTGCCCTAAAGGCACTTAGAGCATCACCTCACAAAGATTATTTACATGTTTTTGCTCATTATGATTCGGCTTTTGCAGTTTGGAGTATTTTGACTTCTCCCGAGCTACCAAAGATTATCGAAAAGAAGAGAAGTTCTAGAAGTGTTAAGTCCGAAGAACATCGCTTCATGGTCCAAAGGAATGACTCCCTTGAGGTACACTCGGACACTCAACTAGATGCTAGTTCTAATTCATATTGCAATGATTGTCTAGAAGCACAAGCTATGAATGAAGAACTTGCTAAAAATTGTGAAAGTTTGATTTCTAAATACAAAATTTTGAAAAAGGAGAATCTTGTTTTAAAAGAAGAAAATAAAAATCTGTCTTCTAAAATTGAGATTGTTTTGCAAGAGAAGGAAGAGGTGTTTAGTGAATGTGACTCACTTAGATCTCAACTAGACCTTGCACTAAAAGAAAATAATGTTTTAAAATCTAAAAATGATTGTGAAATACTTTTGAAGAAAAATGAAAATTTGTCTTCAAGAGTTGATTTTGTTTTAAAAGAGAATGTTGCTTTGAAAAATAAAATTATTTCTATTTCAAATGATTTAAATGTTTGTTTAAAGAAAAATGAAGTTTTACAAAATAAGATTGATGCACATGTTTGCCATGCTAGGGTAGTATCTCACACTTCACCCATTGCATGTACCTCTTCTTCTAAAATTAATGATGATATTTGTTTGTTAAAGAAGAGTGTAGATTGTTTGGGCTCCACTTTGAGCCAATGTGTTGTTGGGCATACACGTTTGAAAATCTTGTTTCGAAAGAAACAAGTTTCATCTATTCATGCACACCCTACACGGCATACACATGCTCCTCACGGACACCATCACACCATGTATGCTCATGTGTACACATGTACACATTGTGGACATAAGGGCCACCTTGCTAAATTTTGCTATGATAGATTACATACTCTAAATTTAGCAAAGAATTTTGTTTGGGTTAGAGAAGGTACTAACCCCCATGGACCCAAAAGAGTATGGGTACCAAAGACCACCCCTCATGTTTTGATGTAGGTGTGGGGTCTCACATGACGTGAGAGGGATGACACCTTGGAGTGGATGCGTTCCGTACTTAAAGAAAATCAATTGGATGCATCACTTTCAAGGAAGTTTGGTGGAGAGGACCACCATGTTTTGGAGACAAGGAGAGTTGCCTTCTAGGTTTTGGTAACGATTCCTAACTCCTTATTTATTGTTTACATGCTTTTGATATTCATGTTTTATAGCATATTTCATTGTTTAGTGATTAGTATGAAAATGCCATGCTAATTAGTTTCTTGATATACATGTATAGTATTTGAGACACCCATGTTTAATATGGATTATTATCTTGTGTTCTCACATTTGATTAGCCATCATGTACATCATAAATCTAATAACATGTGAATATTCATAATAATCATGTTTTTGCTTATCATGTTGATTTCTATCTTGTTTTTTATGCTTAATGGTTGAATATATGTTTAGATGTTAGTTTTCATTAAGATTAAGATTTATACTTGTACATAGAGTGGGCCACAAATAAATCCATATATGTTTGTGCTTGAATGCTTATTTGTTCCCATTAGATATATTAGTATAGTCTAGTTTTGATGATCCATACATTTTAGACTTGTATTCTCATTTTTGAATTTGTTTTATGATTATGTGTTTCACTTCATGTATATGTTTATTTTGCCAAACTTTAAGATATACATGTATACCCTTTGAGTCATTTGCCTTTCATGCAAATCTATATATGGACTCAATTGTGTTTAGGGATATGTATGTATACTTATTGTGTTGACAATTCATACATATACCTTGAAATGAAAATTTGTTTTTAAATGAAAATTTAGTTATTCATGTTTTCGTGTGTTTATATTTAACTTCATGTATATCTCTACCTTGTCCAAACTATTCATATACATATACATATACATCTTTTTGAGCCACGTGCCTTCATGCATATATCTTTGTGGACTCATTATGTTTTGGATATGTATGTATACTTTAGTTTGTATTAGACATACATATGCCTTGAAGATTAAATAGTTTAGATGATTTTTATTTTTCTTCAGGTTTTCTTGTTTAAGGAATAAATGAGCTTATTGTCTACCTTTCATGATATTGATATTCACATCGTACTTGTACACTCACATTTATTACTTGCTCATATTTTGTTTTCATGAGTCATAATTATGCTTAATTGACTTGCGTGTTTTGATATCATGTGGATTTCATGTTTTATGAAAAACTATTTTGTTTTATTCCTTGCTTGAAGGATTTCGTACTAGTTAACAAAATTTTTCATTTTAACTAGTTCGTATTCTTCGTTTTATGTTATGAGGTATACACATGCTATTGTTGTTATTTCAATTGGTATCATTGAACTCTTTCAATTGGTATCAATTTGATCCTTTTGTATACTCATATGTGTTTGTGTATGTATATTTTCAATTGGTATCATCTATTGGTGATTGGTACTCATCTATTTCATACACATATATATGTTTTATTTGTGCTATTATATTTCTATATCTTGAGCACAAATTTGTTTATGCTAGAGCTTGAGTTTCAACTTTATTTCAATTGATTTAGTTTTCAATTGGTATCTTATTACAAGCCTACGCATAGTTTTTGTTAGTATTTCATAAAGGGGGAGAAAATCCGTTTTTCATATGTCAATTGGTACTTGTATTTCCACTCCTTTACTTTATGATAGAAAATAGTCATTTCAATTGTTTATATGGTTTAAAAAGAAAAATACTATCTTTTGATATCAAGATGTCTTGTGTTTCAAATTGGTATCTAAAAATTTTGTTTAAAGTAAAATACAAAAGTTTTGATTTGTATTGACTATATGCAAGGAGAGCTTAACATCTCTTCTACATATAGATTCATGATGAGTGTATCTTGTATTGAAGAGCTTAACATCTCTTCTTTATATGGTACACGTGTGTAGGGGAGCTTCACATCTCCTCTTATGCATTACATAATGTGTGTTATGTGAATTAGGGCTTAACATCCCTCCTTCATGTAATGCATATGTGTAGGGAAGCTAACTTAGCGTCTTCCTCTTCATGAATGTATATAGCATATAACATTTATTGATCTTTGTTTATTTTCAATTAGTATCAAGATGCTTCATTGACTTATTTTCAATTAGTATCAAGATGCTTCATTGACATATTTTCAATTGATATCCTAATTGATTGTCACCCCTTATTGACCTTGTTTTTGTTTTTAGACAAAAAGGGGGAGAACATTACTTTTTATTTGTTTTGATTGACAAAAAGGGGGAGAAAGATTTTTACCCCTCATTTTATTGTTTTGATTGTTTACCCCTTTGTTGATGATTGACAAAAAGGGGGAGAATAATTTGTGTTTTATATGCATATTTATGTTTTTACATATATTAAGTTTAATTGGTATCTAGAGCATCTAGTGTTTTTGTTAATGTTTTATTAATTTAATTGGTATCTAGAGCTTCTAGAACATGTTTATGTGTTTTATGCATATTGATGCATACATGATTATGTACATTCATTGCATATCTTTTGTTTATTTGTTTATGCATGAGTTAAGGGGGAGCTTCTTTGAAGCTTAACTTTAATCCATGCATATATAACTCCATGAGTTTTTGTCATCATCAAAAAGGGGGAGATTGTTGGCCCAAAGGCCTTCCACCCTAGTTTTGATGATGATTAACTCATGTAGTTATGTTTACTAATAATCTTGTGTTGTTTAAGTTTCAGATCATTAACCAAGATATTAGTTGGTGATTAGCTTCAACAAGGAGTTTAGAAGCTTTTCATGGTGATTCCGGTGCCAAAGCTTAAAGATCATACCTTTGCACTCGGTGGATCACGTTTGGGAGCAAGTCAACTTGAAGATGGAGATCATCAAGAAGACTTAGGTATCCTAGTTTAGATAGTGTGTTTAGATCCAATTGTAAAGCTTAGTATAGTTGATATGCTCAAGTGCACACAATACACACACGTTTCATGATTTGGATTTTGGTTTTCATGAATAATAAATCAAAACAAGTTTACTTTATTCTTATGTATATTAGATATGTTCTAAATATACATACATGCTTTAAACTTGCTAGATAAACTTATTTTGACTATCCTATTCATGTTTTGGAAAATCAAGTTTGATAAAAATACAAGTGTTGGTTTTGATAAAATTTGCAAGACTCAAAAATGATTTGAATATGTTGATATCAGTCTTGAAATTGTTATCACAAGTTTGTGTTTCAATATAAAATGTTAAAACAAGTTTTATGGGATTTTTAGAAAAGATAAAAGATTTTTATAAAATATTTTAACATATTTTTCTGACCCAGGTTTGTGCTGACAGGCCAGGTCGGTCGACCCGGACGGTCGACCGCACCATGGGGCCGGTCGACCACAAGGGTCGACCGATGTGCACAGACTTGTGCACGTCTGGCAGACACAAACTCGGTCGACCGTACGGGTCGACCGGGTCTGAGAGCAGAGCTCTCTGTTTGTTTGGGTCGACCGTGCCGGTCGACCGGGGTGCCCCAACGGTCACATTTCTGACCGTTGGCGGTCGGCCGGGCCGGCCGACCGGCGGCCTGTCAGGCTGCCACATCAGCCTAACGGCTAGTTTTGTTTGGGGGCTATAAATACCCCATCTCTTCATAGTTTTCTCTAAGATTTTTAGAGCTAAAATTTCCTGACTTCTTCAGTGTTTTAAACAAGTTTTCAAAAGAGTTTTAAGTGCCAAAAGATCTATCTTATTTGTTTTAGATTTTTGGAAAAATCAAAGAAAATAGAAATTTGGGATATTTGTATTGGTTTTCATTCTCTGTCTTTTACAAGAGTTTTTCCCAAGTATTTTCTTTGAGTTCTTGTTTTCCAAACACCTAGTTTTCCACACTTGAGCTATCATCTATCCTATTCTATTAGGATCTTGTTTTTGTGGAAAGAGAGATTGGTTAGTGGTTGAAAGAAACCACTTGTTGTAAACACCCTTGTTCTTGTTGTATCCCTCTTCGGTAGAGGTTGATCGGGTGATTGGTTTGCTCCCTCTAGTGAGAGGTGGAGTTTGGTTGTAAACCCTCTTCGGTAGAGGTGTTGTGGTTGTTTGGCTACGGGCCTACCCCTCGGTTGTGAGGCGGTGTTTGAGAGAGGAGTTTGGTACTCCATTGTTGTAACAAATCCTTCTCTGTGAAGGTTCCCTCGGTGGGAGATAGTGGATTGGAAATCCTACACGGTGGTGTAGGCGGGGATGTAGAGCAAGGTGCTCGAACCTCGAAACATATCTTGGCCTTTGCATTTGATCCATTGTCTCTCTAACTCTCTCTCTCTTTATTTGTGCAAAGCATCATTCATATCATATCATCATACTTGCTTGAGTTGTCTTGCATTATTTCATATTGCTATTCATCCTTATATGCTTGGCTTGATTGTGTGTGTGCCTCACTTATACTTAACCACAAGAGCTTCACATAGCACCTCAACCCATTCAAGGGGAATCAAGAGGAGTTAGTCCAGAGCCCTTCACGGGGAATTCGGCTACACTTGTTGGTTGTATTAAGTGTGTTGCAAGATTTGTTTTAAGCTTCCGCATTTAGCGCATTTAGTTCACTAGATTAGCACTTACACCTATTCACCCCCCCTCTAGGTGTTTTTCAATTGGTATCAGAGCTAGTGCTCCTGATACTTAGGCTTAGCATCCTAGGAGTGAGATCCATTTGGTTGCTAATCTACATTTGCATTTGCATATTTGTTTGCTTGTACACATTTAGTTTGCACTCATGGATAGCCCTCCTATGCTTGATATTTCTAGACTTGATATTTGGAAGGTTAAGATGAGTTGCTATTTGAAGACCCTAGGATTGCATGTTCACCTTGCAATTACCAAGGAATCATACCTTAGTAATAGCAAGCATATTAAGGCCAATGCAATTGCCCTAAAGGCACTTAGAGCATCACTTCACAAAGATTATTTACATGCGTTTGCTCATTATGATTCAGCTTTTGCAGTTTGGAGTATTTTGACTTCTCCCGAGCTACCAAAGATTATTGAAAAGAAGAGAAGTTCTAGAAGTGTTGAGTCCGAAGAACATTGCTTCTTGGTCCAAGGGAATGACTCCCTTGAGGTACACTCGGACACTCAACTAGATGCTAGTTCTAATTCATATTGCAATGATTGTCTAGAAGCACAAGCTATGAATGAAGAACTTGCTAAAAATTGTGAAAGTTTGATTTCTAAATACAAAATTTTGAAAAAGGAGAATCTTGTTTTAAAAGAAGAAAATAAAAATCTGTCTTCTAAAATTGAGATTGTTTTGCAAGAGAAGGAAGAGGTGTTTAGTGAATGTGACTCACTTAGATCTCAACTAGACCTTGCACTAAAAGAAAATAATGTTTTAAAATCTAAAAATGATTGTGAAACACTTTTGAAGAAAAATTAAAATTTGTCTTCAAGAGTTGATTTTGTTTTAAAAGAGAATGTTGCTTTGAAAATAAAATTATTTCTATTTCAAATGATTTAAATGTTTGTTTAAAGAAAAATGAAGTTTTACAAAATAAGATTGATGCACATGTTTGCCATGCTAGGGTAGTATCTCACACTTCACCCATTGCATGTACCTCTTCTTCTAAAATTAATGATGATATTTGTTTGTTAAAGAAGAGTGTAGATTGTTTGGGCTCCACTTTGAGCCAATGTGTTGTTGGGCATACACGTTTGGAAACCTTGTTTCGAAAGAAACAAGTTCCATCTATTCATGCACACCCTACACGGCATACACATGCTCCTCACGGACACCATCACACCATGTATGCTCATGTGTACACATGTACACATTGTGGACATAAGGGCCACCTTGCTAAATTTTGCTATGATAGATTACATACTCTAAATTTAGCAAAGAATTTTGTTTGGGTTAGAGAAGGTACTAACCCCCATGGACCCAAAAGAGTATGGGTACCAAAGACCACCCCTCGTGTTTTCTATGTAGGCGTGGGCTCTCACATGACGTGAGAGGGATGACACCTTGGAGTGGATGTGTTCCGTACTTAAAGGAAATCAATTGGATGCATCACTTTCAAGGGAAGTTTGGTGGAGAGGACCACCATGTTTTGGAGACAAGGAGAGTTGCCTTCTAGGTTTTGGTAACGATTCCTAACTCCTTATTTATTGTTTACATGCTTTTGATATTCATGTTTTATAGCATGTTTCATTGTTTAATGATTAGTATGAAAATGCCATGCTAATTAGTTTCTTGATATACATGTATAGTATTTGAGACACCCATGTTTAATATGGATTATTATCTTGTGTTCTCACATTTGATTAGCCATCATGTACATCATAAATCTAATAACATGTGGATATTCATAATAATCATGTTTTTGCTTATCATGTTGATTTCCTTCTTGTTTTTGATGCTTAATGGTTGAATATATGTTTAGATGTTAGTTTTCATTAAGACTAGGATCTATACTTGTACATAGAGTGGGCCACAAATAAATCCATATATGTTTGTGCTTGAATGCTTATTTGTTCCCATTAGATGTACTAGTATAGTCTAGTTTTGATGATCCATACATTTTAGACTTGTATTCTCATTTTTGAATTTGTTTTATGATTATGTGTTTCACTTCATGTATATGTTTATTTTGCCAAACTTTAAGATATACATGTATACCCTTTGAGTCATTTGCCTTTCATGCAAATCTATATATGGACTCAATTGTGTTTAGGGATATGTATGTATACTTATTGTGTTGACAATTCATACATATTTTTCTGACCCAGGTTTGTGCTGACAGGCCAGGTCGGTCGACCCGGACGGTCGACCGCACCATGGGGCCGGTCGACCCCAAGGGTCGACCGACATGCATAGACTTGTGCACGTCTGGCAGACACAAACTCGGTCGACCGTACGGGTCGACCGGGTCTGAGAGCAGAGCTCTCTGTTTGTTTGGGTTGACCGTGCCGGTCGACCGGGGTGCCCCAACGGTCACATTTCTGACCGTTGGCGGTCGGCCGGGCCGGCCGACCGGCGGCCTGTCAGGCTGCCACATCAGCCTAACGGCTAGTTTTGTTTTGGGGCTATAAATACCCCATCTCTTCATAGTTTTCTCTAAGATTTTTAGAGCTAAAATTTCCTGACTTTTTCAGTATTTTAAACAAGTTTTCAAAAGAGTTTTAAGTGCCAAAAGATCTATCTTATTTGTTTTAGGTTTTTAGAAAAATCAAAGAAAATAGGAATTTGGGATATTTGTATTGGTTTTCATTCTCTGTCTTTTACAAGAGTTTTTCCCAAGTTTTTTCTTTTTGTTCTTGTTTTCCAAACACCTAGTTTTCCACACTTGAGCTATCATCTATCCTATTCTATTAGGATCTTGTTTTTGTGGAAAGAGAGATTGGTTTGTGGTTGAAAGAAACCACTTGTTGTAAACACCCTTGTTCTTGTTGTATCCCTCTTCGGTAGAGGTTGATCGGGTGATTGGTTTGCTCCCTCTTGTGAGAGGTGGAGTTTGGTTGTAAACCCTCTTCGGTAGAAGTGTTGTGGTTGTTTGGCTACGGGCCTACCCCTCGGTTGTGAGGCGATGTTTGAGAGAGGAGTTCGGTACTCCATTGTTGTAACAAATCCTTCTCGGTGAAGGTTCCCTCGGTGGGAGATAGTGGATTGGAAATCCTACACGGTGGTGTAGGCAGGGATGTAGAGCAAGGTGCTCGAAACTCGAAACATATCTTGGCCTTTGCGTTTGATCCATTGTCTCTCTAACTCTCTCTCTCTTTATTTGTGCAAAGCATCATTCATATCATATCATCATACTTGCTTGTGTTGTCTTGCATTATTTCATATTGCTATTCATCCTTATATGCTTGGCTTGATTGTGTGTGTGCCTCACTTATACTTAACCACAAGAGCTTCACATAGCACCTCAACCCATTCAAGGGGAATCAAGAGGAGTTAGTCCAGAGCCCTTCACGGGGAATTCGGCTACACTTGTTGGTTGTATTAAGTGTGTTGCAAGATTTGTTTTAAGCTTCCGCATTTAGCGCATTTAGTTCACTAGATTAGCTCTTACACCTATTCACCCCCCCTCTAGGTGTTTTTCAATTGGTATCAGAGCTAGTGCTCCTGATACTTAGGCTTAACATCCTAGGAGTGAGATCAATTTGGTTGCTAATCTACATTTGCATTTGCACATTTGTTTGCTTGCACACATTTTAGTTTGCACTCATGGATAGCCCTCCTATGTTTGATATTTCTAGACTTGATATTTGGAAGGTTAAAATGAGTTGCTATTTGAAGACCCTAGGATTGCATGTTCACCTTGCCATTGCCAAGGAATCATACCTTAGTAATAGCAAGCATATTAAGGCCAATGCAATTGCCCTAAAGGCACTTAGAGCATCACTTCACAAAGATTATTTACATGTGTTTGCTCATTATGATTCGGCTTTTGCAGTTTGGAGTATTTTGACTTCTCCCGAGCTACCAAAGATTATCGAAAAGAGAGAAGTTCTAGAAGTGTTGAGTCTGAAGAACATTGCTTCATGGTCCAAGGGAATGACTCCCTTGAGGTACACTCGGACACTCAACTAGATGCTAGTTCTAATTCATATTGCAATGATTGTCTAGAAGCACAAGCTATGAATGAAGAACTTGCTAAAAATTGTGAAAGTTTGATTTCTAAATACAAAATTTTGAAAAAGGAGAATCTTGTTTTAAAAGAAGAAAATAAAATCTGTCTTCTAAAATTGAGATTGTTTTGCAAGAGAAGGAAGAGGTGTTTAGTGAATGTGACTCACTTAGATCTCAACTAGACCTTGCACTAAAAGAAAATAATGTTTTAAAATCTAAAAATGATTGTGAAATACTTTTGAAGAAAAATGAAAATTGTCTTCAAGAGTTGATTTTGTTTTAAAAGAGAATGTTGCTTTGAAAAATAAAATTATTTCTATTTCAAATGATTTAAATGTTTGTTTAAAGAAAAATGAAGTTTTACAAAATAAGATTGATGCACATGTTTGCCATGCTAGGGTAGTATCTCACACTTCACCCATTGCATGTACCTCTTCTTCTAAAATTAATGATGATATTTGTTTGTTAAAGAAGAGTGTAGATTGTTTGGGCTCCACTTTGAGCCAATGTGTTGTTGGGCATACACGTTTGGAAACCTTGTTTCGAAAGAACAAGTTCCATCTATTCATGCACACCCTACACGGCATATACATGATCCTCATGGATACCATCACACCATGTATGCTCATGTGTACACATGTACACATTGTGGACATAAGGGCCACCTTGCTAAATTTTGCTATGATGGATTACATACTCTAAATTTAGCAAAGAATTTTGTTTCGGTTAGAGAAGGTACTAACCCCCATGGACCCAAAAGAGTATGGGTACCAAAGACCACCCCTCGTGTTTTGATGTAGGTGTGGGCTCTCGCATGACGTGAGAGGGATGACACCTTGGAGTGGATGCGTTCCGTACTTAAAGGAAATCAATTGGATGCATCACTTTCAAGGGAAGTTTGGTGGAGAGGACCACCATGTTTTGGAGACAAGGAGAGTTGCCTTCTAGGTTTTGTTAACGATTCCTAACTCCTTATTTATTATTTACATGCATTTGATATTCATGTTTTATAGCATATTTCATTGTTTAGTGATTAGTATGAAAATGCCATGCTAATTAGTTTCTTGATATACATGTATAGTATTTGAGACACCCATGTTTAATATGGATTATTATCTTGTGTTCTCACAATTGATTAGCCATCATGTACATCATAAATCTAATAACATGTGGATATTCATAATAATCATGTTTTTGCTTATCATGTTGATTTCTATCTTGTTTTTTATGCTTAATGGTTGAATATATGTTTAGATGTTAGTTTTCATTAAGACTAGGATTTATACTTGTACATAGAGTGGGCCACAAATAAATCCATATATGTTTGTGCTTGAATGCTTATTTGTTCCCATTAGATGTATTAGTATAGTCTAGTTTTGATGATCCATACATTTTAGACTTGTATTCTCATTTTTGAATTTGTTTTATGATTATGTGTTTCACTTCATGTATATGTTTATTTTGCCAAACTTTAAGATATACATGTATACCCTTTGAGTCATTTGCCTTTCATGCAAATCTATATATGGACTCAATTGTGTTTAGGGATATGTATGTATACTTATTGTGTTGACAATTCATACATATACCTTGAAATGAAAATTTGTTTTTAAATGAAAATTTAGTTATTCATGTTTTCGTGTGTTTATATTAACTTCATGTATATGTCTACCTTATCCAAACTATTCATATACATATACATCTTTTGAGCCACGTACCTTCATGCATATATCATTGTGGACTCATTATGTTTTGGATATGTATGTATACTTTAGTTTGTATTAGACATACATATGCCTTGAAGATTAAAAAGTTCAGATGATTTTTAATTTTCTTCATATTTTCTTGTTTAAGGAATAAATGAGCTTATTGTCTACCTTTCATGATATTGATATTCACATCGTACTTGTACACTCACATTTATTACTTGCTCATATTTTGTTTGCATGAGTCATAATTATGCTTAATTGACTTGAGTGTTTTGATATCATGTGGATTTCATGTTTTATGAAAAACTATTTTGTTTTATTCCTTACTTGCAGGATTTCGTACTAGTTAACAAAATTTTTCATTTTAAATAGTTCGTATTCTTCGTTTTGTGTTATGAGGTATACACATGCTATTGTTGTTATTTCAATTGGTATCATTGAACTCTTTCAATTGGTATCAATTTGATCCTTTTGTATACTCATATGTGTTTGTGTATGTATATTTTCAATTGGTATCATCTATTGGTGATTGGTACTCATCTATTTCATACACATATATATGTTTTATTTGTGCTATTATATTTCTATATCTTGAGCACAAATTTTGTTTATGCTAGAGCATGAGTTTCAACTTTATTTCAATTGATTTAGTTTTCAATTGGTATCTTATTACTAGCCTACGCATAGTTTTTGTTGGTATTTCATAAGGGGGAGAAAATTCGTTTTTCATATGTCAATTGGTATTTGTATTTCCACTCCTTTACTTTATGATAGAAAATAGTCATTTCAATTGTTTATATGGTTTAAAAAGAAAAATACTATCTTTTGATATCAAGATGTCTTGTGTTTCAAATTGGTATCTAAAAATTTTGTTTAAAGTAAAATACAAAAGTTTTGATTTGTATTGACTATATGCAAGGAGAGCTTGACATCTCTTCTACATATAGATTCATGATGAGTGTATCTTATATTGAAGAGCTTAACATCTCTTCTTTATATGGTACACGTGTGTAGGGGGAGCTTCACATCTCCTCTTATGCATTACATAATGTGTGTTATGTGAATTAGGGCTTAACATCCCTCCTTCATGTAATGCATATGTGTAGGGAAGCTAACTTAGCGTCTTCCTCTTCATGAATGTATATAGCATATAACATTTATTGATCTTTGTTTATTTTCAATTAGTATCAAGATGCTTCATTGACTTATTTTCATTAGTATCAAGATGCTTCATTGACATATTTTCAATTGATATCCTAATTGATTGTCACCCCTTATTGACCTTGTTTTTGTTTTTAGACAAAAAGGGGAGAACATTACTTTTTATTTGTTTTGATTGACAAAAAGGGGGAGAAAGATTTTTACCCCTCATTTTATTGTTTTGATTGTTTACCCCTTTGTTGATGATTGACAAAAAGGGGAGAATAATTTGTGTTTTATATGCATACTTATGTTTTTACATATATTAAGTTTAATTGGTATCTAGAGCATCTAGTGTTTTTGTTAATGTTTTATTAATTTAATTGGTATCTAGAGCTTCTAGAACATGTTTATGTGTTTTATGCATATTGATGCATACATGATTATGTATATTCATTGCATATCTTTTGTTTATTTGTTTATGCATGAGTTAAGGGGGAGCTTCTTTGAAGCTTAACTTTAATCCATGCATATATAACTCCATGAGTTTTGTAATCATCAAAAAGGGGAGATTGTTGGCCAAAGGCCTTCCACCCTAGTTTTGATGATGATTAACTCATGTAGTTATGTTTACTAATAATCTTGTGTGTTTAAGTTTCAGATCATTAACCAAGATATTAGTTGGTGATTAGCTTCAACAAGGAGTTTAGAAGCTTTTCATGGTGATTCCGATGCAAAGGTTAAAGATCATACCTTTGCACTCGGTGGATCACGTTTGGGAGCAAGTCAACTTGAAGATGGAGATCATCAAGAAGACTTAGGTATCCTAGTTTAGATAGTGTGATTAGATCCAATTGTAAAGCTTAGTATAGTTGATATGCTCAAGTGCACACAATACACACACGTTTCATGATTTGGATTTTGGTTTTCATGAATAATAGATCAAAACAAGTTTACTTTATTCTTATGTATATTAGATATGTTCTAAATATACATACATGCTTTAAACTTGCTAGATAAACTTATTTTGACTATCCTATTCATGTTTTGGAAAAATCAAGTTTGATAAAAATACAAGTGTTGGTTTTGATAAAATTTGCAAGACTCAAAAATGATTTGAATATGTTGATATAAGTCTTGAAATTGTTATCACAAGTTTGTGTTTCAATATAAAATATTAAAACAAGTTTTATGGGATTTTTAGAAAAGATAAAAGATTTTTATAAAATATTTTTAACATATTTTTCTTACCCAGGTTTGTGCTGACAGGCCAGGTCGGTCGACCCGGACGGTCGACCGCACCATGGGGCCGGTCGACCCCAAGGGTCGACCGATGTGTACAGACTTGTGCACGTCTGGCAGACACAAACTCGGTCGACCGGGTCTGAGAGCAGAGCTCTCTGTTTGTTTGGGTCGACCGTGCCGGTTGACCGGGGTGCCCCAACGGTCACATTTTTGACCGTTGGCGGTCGGCCGGGCCGGCCGACCGGCGGCCTGTCAGGCTGACACATCAGCCTAACGGCTAGTTTTGTTTTGGGGCTATAAATACCCCATCTCTTCATAGTTTTCTTTAAGATTTTTAGAGCTAAAATTTCCTGACTTCTTCAGTGTTTTAAACAAGTTTTCAAAAGAGTTTTAAGTGCCAAAAGATCAATCTTATTTGTTTTAGGTTTTTTGGAAAAATCAAAGAAAATAGGAATTTGGGATATTTGTATTGGTTTTCATTCTCTGTCTTTTACAAGAGTTTTTCCCAAGTATTTCTTTGAGTTCTTGTTTTCCAACACCTAGTTTTCCACACTTGAGCTATCATCTATCCTATTCTATTAGGATCTTGTTTTTGTGGAAAGAGAGATTGGTTTGTGGTTGAAAGAAACCACTTGTTGTAAACACCCTTGTTCTTGTTGTATCCCTCTTCGTTAGAGGTTGATCGGGTGATTGGTTTGCTCCCTCTAGTGAGAGGTGGAGTTTGGTTGTAAACCCTCTTCGGTAGAGGTGTTGTGGTTGTTTGGCTACGGGCCTACCCCTCGGTTGTGAGGCGGTGTTTGAGAGAGGAGTTCGGTACTCCATTGTTGTAACAAATCCTTCTCGGTGAAGTTTCCCTCGGTGGGAGATAGTGGATTGGAAATCCTACACGGTGGTGTAGGCGGGGATGTAGAGCAAGGTGCTCGAACCTCGAAATATATCTTGGCCTTTGCGTTTGATCCATTGTCTCTCTAACTCTCTCTCTCTCTTTATTTGTGCAAAGCATCATTCATATCATATCATCATACTTGCTTGTGTTGCCTTGCATTATTTCATATTGCTATTCATCCTTATATGCTTGGCTTGATTGTGTGTGTGCCTCGCTTATACTTAACCACAAGAGCTTCACATAGCACCTCAACCCATTCAAGGGGAATCAAGAGGAGTTAGTCCAGAACCCTTCACGGGGAATTCGGCTACACTTGTTGGTTGTATTAAGTATGTTGCAAGATTTGTTTTAAGCTTCCGCATTTAGCGCATTTAGTTCACTAGATTAGCTCTTACACCTATTCACCCCCCCCCTCTAGGTGTTTTTCAATTGGTATCAGAGCTAGTGCTCCTGATACTTAGGCTTAACATCCTAGGAGTGAGATCAATTTGGTTGCTAATCTACATTTGCATTTGCACATTTGTTTGCTTGCACACATTTTAGTTTGCACTCATGGATAGCCCTCCTATGTTTGATATTTCTAGACTTGATATTTGGAAGGTTAAAATGAGTTGCTATTTGAAGACCCTAGGATTGCATGTTCACCTTGCCATTACCAAGAATCATACCTTAGTAATAGCAAGCATATTAAGGCCAATGCAATTGCCCTAAAGGCACTTAGAGCATCACTTCACAAAGATTATTTACATGTGTTTGCTCATTATTATTCGGCTTTTGCAGTTTGGAGTATTTTGACTTCTCCCGAGCTACCAAAGATTATCGAAAAGAAGAGAAGTTCTAGAAGTGTTGAGTCCGAAGAACATTGCTTCATGGTCCAAGGGAATGACTCCCTTGAGGTACACTCGGACACTCAACTAGATGCTAGTTCTAATTCATATTGCAATGATTGTCTAGAAGCACAAGCTATGAATGAACTTGCTAAAAATTGTGAAGTTTGATTTCTAAATACAAAATTTGAAAAAGGAGAATCTTGTTTTAAAAGAAGAAAATAAAAATCTGTCTTCTAAAATTGAGATTGTTTTGCAAGAGAAGGAAGAGGTTGTTTAGTGAATGTGACTCACTTAGATCTCAACTAGACCTTGCACTAAAAGAAAATAATGTTTTAAAATCTAAAAATGATTGTGAAACACTTTTGAAGAAAAATTAAAATTTGTCTTCAAGAGTTGATTTTGTTTTAAAGAAAATGTTGCTTTGAAAAATAAAATTATTTCTATTTCAAATGATTTAAATGTTTGTTTAAAGAAAAATGAAGTTTTACAAAATAAGATTGATGCACATGTTTGCCATGCTAGGGTAGTATCTCACACTTCACCCATTGCATGTACCTCTTCTTCTAAAATTAATGATGATATTTGTTTATTAAAGAAGAGTGTAGATGTTTGGGCTCCACTTTGAGCCAATGTGTTGTTGGGCATACACGTTTGGAAACCTTGTTTCGAAAGAAACAAGTTCCATCTATTCATGCACACCCTACACGGCATACACATGCTCCTCACGGACACCATCACACCATGTATGCTCATGTGTACACATGTACACATTGTGGACATAAGGGCCACCTTGCTAAATTTTGCTATGATAGATTACATACTCTAAATTTAGCAAAGAATTTTGTTTGGGTTAGAGAAGGTACTAACCCCCATGGACCCAAAAGAGTATGGGTACCAAAGACTACCCCTCGTGTTTTTGATGTAGGTGTGGGCTCTCACATGACGTGAGAGGGATGACACCTTGGAGTGGATGCGTTCCGTACTTAAAGGAAATCAATTGGATGCATCACTTTCAAGGGAAGTTTGGTGGAGAGGACCACCATGTTTTGGAGACAAGGAGAGTTGCCTTCTAGGTTTTGGTAACGATTCCTAACTCCTTATTTATTGTTTACATGCTTTTGATATTCATGTTTTATAGCATGTTTCATTGTTTAGTGATTAGTATGAAAATGCCATGCTAATTAGTTCTTGATATACATGTATAGTATTTGAGACACCAATGTTTAATATGGATTATTATCTTGTGTTCTCACATTTGATTAGCCATCATGTACATCATAAATCTAATAGATTCATAATAATCATGTTTTTGCTTATCATTTTGATTTCTATCTTGTTTTTGATGCTTAATGGTTGAATATATGTTTAGATGTTAGTTTTCATTAAGACTAGGATCTATACTTGTACATAGAGTGGGCCACAAATAAATCCATATATGTTTGTGCTTGAATGCTTATTTGTTCCCATTAGATGTATTAGTATAGTCTAGTTTTGATGATCCATACATTTTAGACTTGTATTCTCATTTTTGAATTTGTTTTATGATTATGTGTTTCACTTCATGTATATGTTAATTTTGCCAAACTTTAAGATATACATGTATACCCTTTGAGTCATTTGCCTTTCATGCAAATCTATATATGGACTCAATTGTGTTTAGCGATATGTATGTATACTTATTGTGTTGACAATTCATACATATTTTTCTGACCCAGGTTTGTGCTGACAGGCCAGGTCGGTCGACCCGGACGGTCGACCGCACCATGGGGCCTGTCGACCCCAAGGGTCGACCGACATGCACAGACTTGTGCACGTCTGGTAGACACAAACTCGGTCGACCGTACGGGTCGACCGGGTCTGAGAGCAGAGCTCTCTGTTTGTTTGGGTCGACCGTGCCGGTTGACCGGGGTGCCCCAACGGTAACATTTCTGACCGTTGGCGGTCGGCCGGGCCGGCCGACCGGCGGCTGTCAGGCTGCCACATCAGCCTAACGACTAGTTTTGTTTTGGGGCTATAAATACCCATCTCTTCATAGTTTTCTCTAAGATTTTTAGAGCTAAAATTTCCTGACTTTTTCAGTGTTTTAAACAAGTTTTCAAAAGAGTTTTAAGTGCCAAAAGATCTATCTTATTTGTTTTAGGTTTTTAGAAAAATCAAAGAAAATAGGAATTTGGGATATTTGTATTGGTTTCATTCTCTGTGTTTTACAAGAGTTTTTTCCCAAGTATTTTCTTTGAGTTCTTGTTTTCCAAACACTAGTTTTCCACACTTGAGCTATCTTCTATCCTATTCTATTAGGATCTTATTTTTGTGGAAAGAGAGATTGGTTTGTGGTTGAAAGAAATCACTTGTTGTAAACACCCTTGTTCTTGTTGTATCCCTCTTCGGTAGAGGTTGATCGGGTGATTGGTTTGCTCCCTCTAGTGAGAGGTGGAGTTTGGTTGTAAACCCTCTTCGGTAGAGGTGTTGTGGTTGTTTGGCTACGGGCCTACCCCTCGGTTGTGAGGCGGTGTTTGAGAGAGGAGTTCGGTACTCCATTGTTGTAACAAATCCTTCTCGGTGAAGGTTCCCTCGGTGGGAGATAGTGGATTGGAAATCCTACACGGTGGTGTAGGCGGGGATGTAGAGCAAGGTGCTCGAACCTCGAAACATATCTTGGCCTTAGCGTTTGATCCATTGTCTCTCTAACTCTCTCTCTCTTTATTTGTGCAAAGCATCATTCATATCATATCATCATACTTGCTTGTGTTGCCTTGCATTATTTCATATTGCTATTCATCCTTATATGCTTGGCTTGATTGTGTGTGTGCCTCACTTATACTTAACCACAAGAGCTTCACATAGCACCTCAACCATTCAAGGGGAATCAAGAGGAGTTAGTCCAGAGCCCTTCACGGGGAATTCAGCTACACTTGTTGGTTGTATTAAGTGTGTTGCAAGATTTGTTTTAAGCTTCCGCATTTAGCACATTTAGTTCACTAGATTAGCACTTACACCTATTCACCCCCCCCTCTAGGTGTTTTTCAATAGTGCTAATCTAAAAACTAAATACGGAATTACAAAACTAATTTGCAACAACACCTAGTGCAACCAACGAGTGTAGCCGAATTTCCCGTAAAGGGCTCTGAACGAACTCCTCTTGATTCCTCTGAATAAGAGTTAAGGCGCTATATGAAGCTCTCGTGGTTAAGCACAAGTGAGGCACACACAATCAATCCAAGCATAAATGAATAGCAATATGAATCAATGCAAGGACAACACAAGCATACAAGATATGAATGAAAGATGCTATGCACAAACACAAAGAAAGGAGAGAGAGTAAAGAGACAATGGATCAAATGCAGACACAAGATATGTTCCGAGGTTCGAGCCCCTAGCTTTACGTCCCCGCCTTCACCGAGAAAGATTTCTAATCCACTAGGAGTACCGAACTCATCTCTCAACCAATACAATACCACCGAGGCCATACAGACACAATCTACCTCACAAAGAGGGAAAGGCCCTTAGCCAAACAACCACAATCACCTCTACCGAAGAGGGATACAAACCAACAACAACTCCACCTCACCAAGAGGGAGTAAACCACCAATCTCTATCTCTACCAAAGAGGGAGCAAACACCACTCCAATCAACCTCTACCAAAGCGGGATACAATAGAACAAGGAGGGTACAACAAGTGGTGTATCTCAACCACAAACCAAATCTTTTTCCCATAAATAATGATCCTAATAGAATAGGATAGAAGATAGCTCAAGTGTGGAAAGACTAGAGTTTTGAAAACAAAAAACTCAAAAAAAAATACTGGGAAAACTCTTGGTAAAAGATAGAAAATGAAGAACAAAACAAATTTCCCAAATTTCTATTTTCTTTGATTTTTTCAAAACCCTAAAACAATATAAAGATAGATCTTTTTGGCACTTAAACACTTTTGAAAACTTGTTTTTAAAAACCAGAGAATAGGAAAATTTTCTTGCTAAAAATCTTGGCCAAAAACCCAAAGGAATGGGGTATATAAAGGCCCAACCAAAAACTAGCCGTTGGGGCTGATTTGTCAGCCAGAACAGCTGGCGGTCGACCGCCCGGTCGACCGCCAACGGTCGAAAAATCGACCGTTGGGGAACTGCGGTCGACCGGTCGGTCGACCGAAGTTTTCTAGAGAGCAAAGCTCTCTGGCCGGTCGACCGCCCGGTCGACCGGCCCAGTTCCCTGGCCAAAAGTGCACAGACCTGTGCACGTCGGTCGACCGACCGGTCGACCGACTCTGGGTCCGGTCGACCGGCCCGGTCAACCGCCAGAGCATGGCAGCGAGGTTTCGGGGTCAGAAAAACTTGTTAAAATTATTCTAATAAATCCCATAAATCTTCTAAAAATCCATAAAAATAGTTTTATCATATTACATGGATATACAAACATGTGATAAATATTTCAAGACAAATATCAAACATTTTGAACCATTTTTGTGTCTTGCAAATATTATCAAAAACCAAAAACTGCATTTTGTCAAACTTGGAATTTTCAATAGGAAATCTGATTTTTCCTAAAACTCATAGAAATACAAAAACATGATATTTGAACATAATTAGGCATGTTGCATATGGACATAGGTCCAATATACAAGAAACAAATATATATCATAGTTTTTGTTTTTAATTCCAAAATAATGTTTTGTTAAAAAATACCAAAACACTAAAACACATGAATTGGTATATCAAACTAAGTTTGTATAAGTCATCTAAGCATGTATGTATATAGAATACATCTAATATACATAAAAACAAAGTAAACTTGTTTTGATCTACTATTAATGAAAACCAATATCCAAAAACATAAAACTTGTGTGTGTTGTGAACTTGAGCATATCAACTATCTAATCTTTACAAATGGATCTAAACACACTAAACTAGGATACCTAAGTCTTCTTGATGAAACTCCGTTTTCAAGTTGACTCGATCCAAAACTTGGTCCACCGAGCTTGACTCCAACGAGTGCTATGTATGATCTTGTTGCTCGGGCTCTAGAATCATCATGTGAAAGCTTCGAAACTCCTTTGTTGAAGCTAATCACCAACTAATATCTTGATTAAAGATCTGAAACTAAACATCATAAGATTATTAGTAAACATAACTACATGAGTTAATCATCATCAAAACTAGAGTGGAAGGCCTCTGGGCCAACAATCTCCCCCTTTTTGATGATGACAAAACTCATGGAGTTATATATGCATGGATTAAAGTTAAGCTTCAAGGAAGCTCCCCCTTAACCATGCATAACAAATAAGCAATAAGAATATGCAATGTAAGCTCATAAACATGTATGCATAGATATGCATAAAACGTGCTCTTGGTACCAATAAAAAACATGCTCTTAATAGCAATGAAATGCTCTTGATACCAATTAAACGACAAACTAATAAATAAAAAATAAAACATGCATATAAACTCAAATACTTCTCCCCTTTTTGTCAATCATCAACAAAGGGGTCCAAGTAAAAACAAAAACATTCTTCTCCCCTTTTTGTTCGAAACATAGAATCAATAAGGGGTGATATCAAACAAATCAATATAAATTTTATGGATACCAATTGAAAGAAATAGATCAATAGATACCAATGAAAGTAAACAAAATCTTGATATCAATTTAAAGTATTATTCTTTTTAAACATATGATACCAAATTGAAATTATTATTTTCTATCATAAAGTAAGGGAGTGGAATACAAAACCAATGGTAAACCAAATACCAATTGAAAGATAAAATACGAATTTTCTCCCTCTTTATGAAATACCAATTAAAACAATGTCTAAGCTTGTATTAGAATACCAATTGAAAACTAATCAATTGAAACATGATGGTCATTAAAAATTCAAACTTTAGCATAACCAAATATATGTATAAAAAATTAGATACAATCGAAATTGATACTATTTGAAGTGTATGCATACATACTTAAAATATATGAGTATACAAGGAAAATGTCAATATTGATACCAATTGAAAGAATCCAATGATACCAATTGAAACAACAATAATATCAAGTGTATATCTCATATAACCTACCACCCATTCATGTTCAAGTTTAAAATGATTTTCACTATAAAGCATACATGAGCATGGTCTCCCATCCAGCCGCCCGTGGAAGGTAGGGGTTTTCAAAAATAGATTTGAAAATATAGTATGTTTGAAAAACTCTACCATAACGAAGAATATCGCAACTAGTTAAATGGGAAAAACTTGTTAACTGTACGAAATCCTTCAAGCAAGGAACAAAAATAAAAATATTTTTCATGAAACACATGTAAATCACATGGCACTAAACACTCAAAATCAATAAGGCACATATCAAACTCATGAAAACACAATCATGAGAAACATTAAAATAAAGTGAGTGCTCTAATAAAATGTGAAACAAGGCATCATGAAAGTGTTCAATTAAGCTCAATATTCTTTTTAAACATGAAAACATGAAAAACTAAATTTTCATTAAAAACAATTTACACTTCAAGGCATATGTATGTTTTGACAACACAAGAAGTATATATACATATCCCTAAACACAATTGAGTCCATAATAAAGATTTGCATGAAAAGCAAATGACTCAAGGGGTATACATGTATATCTTAAGGTTTGGCAAAATAGACATATACATGAGTTGAAACATAAACACATGAAAAACATGGATAAAATATGAATACAAGTCAAATGCATGAATCATCAAAACTAGACTATACTAGCACATCTAATGGATACAAATAAGCATTCAAGCACAAAAATATAAAGATCTATTTGTGGCCCACTATATGTACAAGTATAAATCCTAATCTTAATGAAAACTAACATTTAAACATATATTCAAATCATGAAGCATAAAACAAACATAAATCAACATGCTAAACATAAAAATGATCATTACGTAAATCCACATGCTATTAGAACTATGATAAACATGATAGCTAAACATACGAGAACACAAAATAATGGTCCATATTAAGTATGGGTGTCTCAAAATGCTATACATGCATGTCAAGGATCTAATAATCATGGCATTTTCATAATAATCTATAAACAATACAACATGCAATAAATAATGAACATGAAAAACATGCAAATATAAATAGGAGTAAGAGACCGTTACCAAAACCTATGAGGCAACTCTCCATGTCTCCAAAATAAGGTGGTCTTCCCACCAAACATCCCTTGAAAGTGATGCATCCACATAATTCTCATGAAGCTCGGAACGCATCCACCTCAAGGCACCATAACTCTCACGTCATGCGAGAGCCCACACCTACATCAAATACAATAGGGGTGGTCCATGGGGGTTAGTATCTTTCCTAACCCAAACAAAATTAGTTGCTAAATTTACATCATGTATACGATCATAGCAAAATTTAGCAAGGTGGCCCTTACGTCCACAATGTGTACAAGTGTACACATGAGCATACATGTGATGGGTGTGTACGTGAGGAGCATGTGTATGCCGTGGAGGGTGTACATGCAAAGATGGAACCTGTTTCTTTCGAAACAAAGATTCCAAACGTGTATGATTCGAAAACACATTGGCTCAAAGTGGAGCCCAAACAAACAATGTTCTTCTTCAATATAGATATATCATTTTCAATTAAAGAAGAAGTGTGGCATGCAATAGGTGTACTAGGTGAGACTACCCTAGCATGGCAAACATGTGAATCTATTTTATTTTGTAAAGATTCATTTTTCTTTAAACAAACATCTAAATCATTGAAAATAGAAATTATTTTCATTTTAAAGAATCATTTTCTTTTAAAATAAAAATTTACTTTGAAGACAAGTTTTCATTTTTCTTCAAAATTGTTTCACAATCATTTTTATTTTTCAAAACTTTTTCTTTTAATGCAAGTTCAATTCTAGATTTCAATGAATCCCTCTCATTTGAAATCTCCTCTTTCTCTTGTAAAACCAAGTCTAGTTTAGAAAGCAAATCTTTATTTCATTGTTAAGGCCTAAACTTTTCTTTTTCAACAAATTATTTTTCTATTAATTTTTCACAAACAATTGAAAGTTCTTCATTCAAAGCATTTGGATCCACATAATTATCACATGAAGAACTAGCATCATTACAATCTAGTTGAGATTCTGAATGTACCTCAAGGGAGTCATTCCTTGGACCATGAAGCATTGTGACTCGGATTCTCCGCCAGATTCCTCCTCTTGTTGGATTGGCAATAGAAGCTTGGAGGTGTGGTGGTCAACTTGTTCCACACTACAAAAGCGGAATCAAGGTTAGAAACAAGCATAAGATAATCTTTAGAAAGCGTGCTTCTAATAGCCTCAAGGGCTTGTGCATTGGCTCCTATATGATTGCTATTACCAAGATAGCATTTCTTGGTAGCGGCAAGGAAAACATGCAAGCCTAGGGTTTTCAAATATATGAACATCTTAGTCTTCCAAACAATAATGTTGGAAGAATCAAACATAGGTGGGGTCATGAAGTCCATGAGTATGTGCAAACAAATATAAGTGTGCAAATGCAAACTAGATTAGCAAAACAAGATCTCACTCCTAAGTGGTTAAACCAATATCAGGAGCAGAGGCTCTGATACCAATTGAAATCACCTAGAGGGGGGGTGAATAGGTGATAGTGCTAATCTAAAAACTAAATACGGAATTACAAAACTAATTTGCAACAACACCTAGTACAACCAACGAGTGTAGCCGAATTCCCCGTAAAGGGCTCTAAACTAACTCCTCTTGATTCCTCTGAATAAGAGTTAAGGCGCTATATGAAGCTCTCGTGGTTAAGCACAAGTGAGGCACACACAATCAATCCAAGCATAAAATGAATAGCAATATGAATCAATGCAAGGACAACACAAGCATACAAGATATGAATGAAAGATGCTTTGCACAAACACAAATAAAGGAGAGAGAGTAAAGAGACAATGGATCAAACGCAAACACAAAGATATGTTCCGAGATTCGAGCCCCTAGCTCTACATCCCCGCCTTCACCGAGAAGGATTTTTAATCCACTAGGAGTACCGAACTCCTCTCTCAACCAATACAATGCCACCGAGGCAATACAAACACAATCTACCTCACAAAGAGGGAAAGGCCCTTAGCCAAACAACCACAATCACCTCTACCGAAGAGGGATACAAACCAACAACAACTCCACCTCACCAAGAGGGAGTAAACCACCAATATCTACCTCTACCAAAAAGGGAGCAAACACCACTCCAATCAACCTCTACCAAAGAGGGATACAATAGAACAAGGAGGGTACAACAAGTGGTGTATCTCAACCACAAATCAAATCCTTTTTCCAAAAATAATGATCCTAATAGAATAAGATAGAAGATAGCTCAAGTGCGGAAAGACTAGAGTTTTGAAAACAAAAACTCAAAGAAAAATACTTAGGAAAACTCTTGGTAAAAGATAGAAAATGAAGAACAAAACAAATTTCCCAAATTTCTATTTTTTTGATTTTTTCAAAACCCTAAAACAATATAAAGATAGATCTTTTTGGCACTTAAACACTTTTGAAAACTTGTTTTTAAAACCAGAGAATAGGAAAATTTTCTTGCTAAAAATCTTGGCCAAAACCCCAAAGGAATGGGGTATATAAAGGCCCAACCAAAAACTAGCCGTTGGGGCTGATTTGTCAGCCAGAACAACTGGTGGTCGACCGCCCGATCGACCGCCAACGGTCAAAAAATCGACCGTTGGGGAACTGCGGTCGACCGTTGGTCGACCGAAGTTTTCCAGAGAGCAAAGCTCTCTGGCCGGTCGACGCTCAGTCGACCGGCCCAGTTCCCTGGCCAAAAGTGCACAGACCTGTGCACGTCGGTCGACCGACCGGTCGACCGACTCTGGGTCCGGTCGACCGGCCCGGTCGACCGCCAGAGCATGGCAGCCAGGGGTTTCTGGGTCAGAAAAACTTGTTAAAAATTATTCTAATAAATCCCATAAATCTTCTAAAAATCCATAAAAATAGTTTTATCATAATACATGGATATACAAACATGTGATAAATATTTCAAGACAAATATCAAACATTTTGAACCATTTTGTGTCTTGCAAATATTATCAAAAACCAAAAACTGTATTTTGTCAAACTTGGAATTTTCAATAGGAAATCTGATTTTCCTAAAACTCATAGAAATATAAAAACATGATATTTGAACATAATTAGGCATGTTGCATATGGACATAGGTCCAATATACAAGAAACAAAATATATCATAGTTTTTGTCTTTAATTCCAAAATAATGTTTTGTTAAAAATACCAAAACACTAAAACACATGAATAGGTATATCAAACTAAGTTTGTATAAGTCATCTAAGCATGTATGTATATAGAATACATCTAATATACATAAAAACAAAGTAAACTTGTTTTGATCTACTATTCATGAAAACCAATATCCAAAAACATAAAACTTGTGTGTGTTGTGAGCTTGAGCATATCAACTATCTAATCTTTACAAATGGATTTAAACACACTAAACTAGGATACCTAAGTCTTCTTGATGAACTCCGTCTTCAAGTTGACTCGATCCAAAACTTGATCCACCGAGCTTGACTCCAACGAGTGCTATGTATGATCTTGTTGCTCGGGCTCTGGAATCACCATGTGAAAGCTTCGAAACTCCTTTGTTGAAGCTAATCACCAACTAATATCTTGATTAAAGATCTGAAACTAAACATCACAAGATTATTAGTAAACATAACTACATGAGTTAATCATCATCAAAACTAGAGTGGAAGGCCTCTGGGCCAACAATATATATATTCATGAAGAAAAGAGACGTAAAATTAACTCCCCCTGCATACATGCATTTATATGAAAAGAGATGTCTAAACCCTAACCACATAAAGCATAATATACAATGTATAAAAGGAGATGTGAAGCTCCGACTACACACGTGTAAGACATAGAGAAGAGCGGTCAAGCTCCGCAATACGAGATACACTCAACATGAATATATATAGAGAAGATGTTAAGCTTCCCTTGCATGTAAACAATACATATCAAAGCAATATGGAACCAATTTCTCATACCAGTGGAAATAAACAAAATTTTAATATATAAAAATACCAATTAAAGATATCTGGTAAATTTTGATACCAATTAAAAGATATATTATAAAACTTAATACCAATTGTAAGTATTAATACCAATTGAAGGTATTTGAAAATTTGATACTAATAGAAAATGAAACATTTTTGCATTTTTGATATCAATGGTTAGATATATAAACATTGTAAGTTTGATACCAATTGAAAGTAAAAACAAAATTTTTAGGTAAACATAGTTCATTTCAAAAATGATGCATGATACCAATTGAAAAACATAACCAACCTTTTTGGTTAAACAAATCATTTTGCAATAAAAATACCAAATAGAGAATAACACCAACTTAAGATTTTTGATACCAATATTAAAAATGTTAGCATATACTAATTGAAAATATTTTTCATTAGGAGTGTAGGAAACCACTTAAAAATAAGATATCAATAAAATCATTTTTCATCATGAAGAGCGAGAATAAGATACCAATTGAAAATAAAAACTGATTGAAAGTTAAAACATGAATTTTCTCCCCCTTTATGAAATACCAATAAAAATGATGCATAAGCTTATAGAAGATACCAATTGAAAAATAATTATCATTAAGGAGTAAATCAAGGTTAGCATAAACATAATTTGTGCTTTAAGATGTAAAGATATAGTATGTACAATCAAATCATATATATATAATGTATGAAAATGAATATACCAATCGAAATTGATATCAATTTGAAGTTTAAAAAAAAACATACATATATAGAAAACATATATGAGTATACAACCATGAAAATATCAATTGTGATACCAATTGAAAATAAGATGAGGATCAAATGTATAACTCATACCTACCACCATATTCATGCACATGTTTATAAAGATTTTCAATAAGGCATACAAGGCATGGTCGCCCATCCATCCACCCTTTGATGGGTAGGGGTTTTCAAAAGTAAGTTTGAAAATAATTTTAGCATAATTGAAAATTTCTACCAAAATGAAGAATAACACACTAGATTTATGATAATCTTGAAAACTAGTACGAAGTCCTTCAAGTAAGGAATAAAATAAGAATGTATCCATGAAAACATGAAAATTACTCAACAATTGACACTCAAAGTCTATAAGGCACATATAAGACTCATGAGAACAAAATTATGAGAAAACATCAAGTAATGTGAGTGTAAAAAGTCATGTAATCAACAAAATTATGGAATAGACATTTAAGCTCAATATGAAATTCCTTCTCAAAACATAAAAATCATCAAAACCAAATAGGCTTCAAGATATATGTATGTTTTGTCTAAATTAGAAGTATACATACATATTCCAAACACAAATGAGTCCGTAAAGGAATTTGCATGAAAAACAAGTGACTCAAGGGTATACATGTATATCTAAAAGTTTTGAACAAAATTAACATATACATGAATCTCAACATATTATCATGAAAATATGCACAAAATAGGGAATACAAGTTTGACATGCAAGAATCATCAAAACTAGGCAATACTAGTACATCTAATAGGTACAAATGAGCAATTAAGCACAAACATACAAAAATCAATTTGCGGCTCATTAGTTGTACAAGTATATACACAAGTTTTAACGAAAACTACATCTAAACAAGTAATCAAAACATAGAGTGTAAAAACCAAAACATAAACCAATATAATCATTAAGATAGATGCACATGTTTTAGAACTAAGATATACACAATAGTTAAACTATAGTGAGAACACAAAAGTAATAATCTATTTAAACATGGGTATATCTAAATTACTATACATGTATGTCATAAGTCTAAATAACATGGCATTTAATGTAATGATCATGAAACACTAAAACATGCTAAAATTCAACAATATGAAAGCATGTAAACTAATAAGGAGTTAAAGATTGTTACCAAAATCATTAGGGCTAATCTCTAAGTCTCCAAAACATGATGGTCCTCCCACCAAACTTTCTTGAAGGTGATGCATCTAAAGTAGAGTCCATTAAGCACAAAAGCACTCACCATCAAGGCACCAATGCCCTCACGTCAAGCGAGAGCCCACACCTCAAGGGAGTCATTCCCTTGGATCGTAGCAAGCTTGTTCAAATTCATCCTCACTAGATTCTTCCTCCACATATTTTGGCGTTTGTAGCTTGGGAGAGGTCAAAGTGTTCCATACTGCAAAAGCAGAATCACAATGAGATATCATACATAAATATTCTTTATTTAATGCTTGTCTAAGTGCCTCTAGGGCTTGTGCATTGGCCTCCATATGCTTGCTATTACTAACATAGAATTTCTTGGTAGCGGTAAGGAAGACATGCATACCTAGGGTTTAAGGTGGACATCCTAACTTTCCAAACATCAATGTTGGAAGTGTCATACATGGGAGGGGTCATGATGTTCATGAGTGTGTGCAAACAAATAAGTGTGCAAATGCAAGACTAGATTAGTAAACTAAGATCTCACTCTTAGGTGATTAAACCTAATATCAGGAGCGTAGGCTCTGATACCAATTGAAAGTACACCTAGAGGGGGGTTAATAGGTGTAAGGCTAATCTAATGACAAATAATGTGAAATTAAAAACTAATTACAACACACATAGTGTAACCAAAGAGTGTAGCCGAATTCTCGGTGAAGGGCTCTGGATTATCTCCTTTAAATTCCTCTTAATAAGAGTGAGGTGCTATGTAAAGCTGTCTTGGTTAACACAAGTATGACACACAATCAAACCAAGCATATATATGATATGAACAATGTGATGCAATGCACAATATAAGAGAGAGGGTTTAGAGATAGTGGATCAATCGCAAATAACAAGATATGTTTCGAGGTTCGAGCTACTGCTCTACATCCCCGCCTTCGCACAAAAGGATTTTCACTATATCGTCCACACAGGACTTCCCACACATGGAGCCTCCACTAAGGATTTAGGCAAATATAAGTAGAAGTATACAACTCCTCTCTCCAACAAATACAACCTCTCACAAGAGGTAAGGCACAACAACTATCACCTCTCACTAGAGAGATAAGGCGCTAAGCCAAACAAAGATCACCTCTTACTAGATGACAAGGCACAAAATCAAATAACAACAATCACCTCTACACTTAAAGGGATTCCAACAAACCAAACACACTTCAACAATCACCTCTCACTAGAGGGATACCAACAACACAAATAAATGAGGTTTACAATACTTAGTGGTCTCAACAAACCACAAACCAATTTTTCTCACAAAATAATGATCCTAATAGATAGGATAGATAGATAGCTCAAGTGTGAGAAAATAAAAGTGTTTGGAACAAAGAAAAAACACTTGGGAAAATCTCCAAATAGATATTGAAATCAAGATCAAAAATCAATTCCCAAAAGATTCTCTTTTCTTTGAATTTTCCAACACTTTAAAAACAAATAAAATAAAACTTTAACCACAAAAAAACTCTTGCTGAAAAATACTTGAAAGAAAGAAATTTTTTCTTCTCAAATCTTGTTGAAATAAGCCAAGGAGGGGGCTATTTATAAGCCTCCAAAAAATCTGCCCGTTGGCAGCAGGAAAGGGCAAAAATGCCCCTCCGGTCGACCGCCTGGTCGACCGACCAACGGTCATTTTTTCACCATTAAGCCAGCGGTCGACCACCCGGTCGACCGGGCCAAAGCTGACGGTCGACCGCCCAGTCGACCGGCCCCACCCAAGAGTGGGGGTGCTTACAGTCGGTCGACCGCGCGGTCGACCGGCCGAGTAGCTTGGCCTTTATGCACGTCTGTACACATGGTTGACGTGCCGGTCGACCGGCTCCTTGTCCGGTCGACCATCTAGTCGACCGCCAGAGCAATCTGGGCAGGGATTAAAGGATTTAAAACTTAGTTATTTTTATAACAATTAAATCCCATAAAATCACATAAATTTCACAAAAATTAGTTCTTATAAGTTCTTTGAATACCAAACATGTGTGATAAAAAATCAACACATATTACAAACTATTTGAATCATTTTTGTGATATTGAAATTAGGCCTTTAACAAACTGTATTTTTCAAAAACTAGGATTTTGAAATGAAAAACCGTTTTCTCCAAAACTCATGTAGATACAAAAATATGATATTGAAACAACTTTGAAGCATATTGTATATGGATAGAATCAATATACCTATAAAGGATATATATCCATGTTTTTGACTTGAAAACAAAAATCGTTTAAACCGAAAATCAAAACAAGCAAGCTTGAAACTTGTGTGTGTATTGTGAACTTGAGCATATCAACATTATCTAATCTTTACATAAGATCTAAACACTAAAATAAACAAACCGAGGTCTTCTTGTAGAACACCTTCTCCAAGTCGACTCAATCCAAACACGATCCAATGAGCTTGACTTCAGCCGAGTGCTATATGCGATCTTGACGCTCGAGCTCTTGTATCTATATGTGAAAGCTCCAAAACACCTTTGTTGAAGCTAATCACCTACTAATTTTTGATCAAATATATGAAACTAAATATCACGAGATTCTTAGTAAACGATAACTACATGAGTTAATCATCATCAAAACTAGAGTGAATGGCCTCTGGGCCAACAACACTTTCAAATTTCGCACTCGCGCTTCCTATTTTCCTCCTACTTCTGTGATGCCAAAACACGCCTAGAGAGAATTCACTATAGATATGTGGATTACAATGTAATCATCAGAGTGATCTGTGAATACAAGTTTTAGAGTTTTCAGATCAACAACCGTGAACCACTAGAGTTTTGGGTAATCATTGTGCACCATTCCCCTTTCTCAATGAAAAAAGAGAAGTATTATACCCGCTTGAGCTATTTCGTGGGTGCGGCAAACCCATAACTGCTTGATTCACACGTTATGATCTCCTTGTAACTGTTAATATCACGCCGCTTGATTATAGGATCGCCATGAAATACACCTAGAGGAGGGTGAATAGGTGTTTTTCTAATCAAATGCAATTTTAAAGCTACTTATGATGAATTATGCAAACGGTCACTTAAAATAAGAATTGAAGCCAAATTTCCCGTGAAGGACTCTAGAACTTTTCCTCTTTGATTCCTCTAGATAATGAGTTGAGGTGCTCAATTGCCTCCTTTTGAGATGAGTATAAACTGGTAATAAAATTGATGGAATGAAAACAATTATAGAATACAAGATAAATAATTATACAAGTATGAAAATGAAAAATAATTGAGAGAAAAACACAAGCAATCGCAAACACAAAGGTATTTGTTCCGAGGTTCGAGCCATCACTCTGCGTCTCCCCTTTCACCACTATGAAGGATTTCACTATCCTCTAAGGGATCTTCCACAAAGAGACCTGTACAAAGAAATTACAACTTGGTCTATACAAGACCAGAGTACACAACTCCACCAACTCAACCCTCTACTTAAGAGATAGCACAAAGCCAATTGAGATTACAAAGCACTTGGTGATGTAACAAGATCGCAGACACTCTCTCTTATAACTTTCTATAGAGTAGAATATGAAGTGTTGCTCAAGAAGTTAAGTGAGAGATGAAATTCAGTTAGAAAGAATAGAGGAGTTTTAAAACCAACTGAAAATAGTTTTGAAAAGAAAGAACTTGGAGATTAAAAGTTAGAAAAACTTTTCTCTTTAGATACAAACTTGAAAACTTGTAAACTTGTGTGTTTTTCTTGTCTAAAACCAAAACCAATGACCCATTGATTGAGATTTTACCTGCACACAAAAATATAGAATTTCAGATTTAAGAATAGGATGTGCAAGGTACTCAATTTTACCGCTATAGCAAGTGGCTATGCGGATCGTGATCCACAGGGAGGGACTAGCGATGGAAGCTTTTTTAGTAAGTTCTCTAAAGTGTTTGAATTAGGAAGAAGATGGTAGATTAAGAAGGTGGAAAATAGATTAAGAAATTGAATTGGGTGTTGTCGGTGTTGGTGATCTAATCTAAAGAAATAAAAGAAAGAAAACTAAAAACTAAAAAACATACTTACCTCTTCTGCGCCTGTTTACCTTTGATCCGTTGCGACGACTTACCTTGTCTTTGAAGGCAATCAAGCATGGCGTATAGGATCTTCCCCCTTCTCGATCTACACTACGAATAAAAAGGACAAATTATATTAGCAAGAGAAGGTTTGTTCATCACCATAGGCCATCAAGGGCACTTCAACGGCTAAGCAGTCTCGAAGCTATCGGATTCTCTTGGATTGCAAGTCATCAGAGGAAAATAAACAAAAATAAGAGTAAAGAAGAAACAGAAACTTCGATTTGATTCTTATAACAATGGAAGAAAAGACTTACACTGATGTCACCTCAGTACAAGCTTAATCTCCTTCCTCCATAAAACTCGTCTCTCCTCTCAGTTACATAAAAAATAAAATTTACATAAAAGAAAGCTAAAACAAACCTAAGTTACAATCTACAAATTAGAGAGAATCTAAAGAAAAACCCTAAGCTCGTTTTTGTACTCGACTGGACGCCCTTCTCTGTCGCTCTGCAGGGGTATTTATAGGAGACGGAAGACATAAAGTCCCGGTACGACACCTCGACGAAAACTGAACGTGAGTCTTATCTGGATTACCGCGTAAACGCGGCTATGGCCGCGTTTTCACGGCCATTGTGTGGTCCCTGGCCACGCGCTTTCGCGCGTGGCCTATTTTAGTTCGTCCATCTGAGTATATCCTTTTAGATCTGGCATCCCGACTCTTTATTTTGAAAATTCGGGATAACTTGGGAAGCAAGTTACCCTAAATTCAAATCTCTTTAAAACGAATTTTATCTTTGCACTCTCCTCCTTTTATCTTTATCCTTGTCCTGCAAGCATTTAGGGTTGAGTAGAAGTCTATCCCTTCCCTCTTCTTTTAGTATTTGCAACTTTTGCACTTGGTAATTGCAACTTTGGCATTTGGTAATTGCAACTTTTGCATTGGGCTTGGATATGGGCTTTTGGGATTCATTTAGGCTTTTATTCTTTATTTAAATAAATACTCAAGGCCTGCACACATTAAATAACAAAACATTAGTAATAGTACATAATTGTAGGAATAAATATGAAAATGTGATAGTAAATGTAGTGATAAATATGCATTTTTTAATACCTATCACCCATATATATAGACAATGAATAAATATCATTTATAAATTATACCAGGTCATTTGGGGTGTGTTTAGACACTTGGAGACAAAAATGCCCATTGAAATCCACTAAAAACAAAACAGATTCAAAAACTAGCCGTTATGGCCATCTGGCAGCCTGTCGGTCGACCGGCCGGTCGACCACCAGGTCATCCAGAAAAGAGCCACTAGCTCCGGTCGACCGGGCGGTCGACCGCTCGGTAGTTTAAAAAAAAATGTAAAATGTCGGTCGATCGGACCGACCCTAACCGAGAGTTAGGGTCTCAGTCGGTCGATCGATCGGTCGACCGCAAGGGTTAGCGGTCGACCAGTCGGTCGACCGACAATGTGCACAAATGTGCCGCCTTGGCCAAAGGCCCGGTCGACCGAGCGGTCGACCGTTCTGGCCTGTAATGGGCACCGATCGACTGGGCGGTCGACCGTTCTGGCCTGAAATAGTTTTTTATGAAAACTTTTGAGTTTCAAATATTTTTCTAAATATTTTGTATTTGTTATAGGTAATGTAGTAATGTATAGGTGATGAAATACATGTTCTAAACTTGTTATAAAATTTTAGAAAAATTATGAGACATATATCAAAATCAAACATGCAAAATACCAGTACTACCAAAACTTGTATTTTTTTAAATCGTGTATTTTGTGTGTGTAACTTCTTGAGCATCATCACTTTTTCTACACTTTAAAATTAATATCTTACAAGGCTTTAGGTGGCTACAAGATATTCAACCCGGCTTCTCCATTAGCGACGTCAAGTGCTTTTGAGTTTTAATCCCGTATTTGAATCTTCTTGAGTCTTCAATACCTTCCTTAGGAGGAAGAAAACTCCTTGAATTCTTAAAACCCTGAGATAAACTTATACACTTGAACTTGATTAGTACAAATAACCACATATGTTTTGTTATCATCAAAACCATAAAAGTAGGGTGATTGTAACCTTGGCCCAACAATCTCTCCCTTTTTGATGATGACAAAACTTGTGAGTTATTTAAGATAAAAGATAGAAAAGAGTTTGAAAAGCACCCCCTCAAGTTATGCTATCTATCAAGTACAAGAAAACATTATGACTTTAAATGAATTTGACAATATAAGCAAATCACACATATATGCATATATAAAGATGATATCAATATAGAAAATATGCATATATAGCCTACCATCCTTCTAATCCTCCTTCCTCCAAGAATAATATATAAGTATGGTAAAGAGAATAGATATAAAATACCAAAACAACTAATAACTCAAATATCTCTCCCCCTTTTTGTCATGCATCAGAAAGGGTAAAGATATCAACATAAAAGAGATATTAATTTTAAAAATACATGTAAAACAATAATTTGAAAATATTTTCAAAACTTATGAATCTATAATACAAACATTTAACTCAATACAAATGAATGAAAATCTATTATAATCTAGTGGTTTAGTAAAAATATTCGCAAGTTGAAAATTGGTGGATACATAATCAATCAATATCGCCTTTATATAGGATCTCTAAGAAAGTGATATCGAATATCTATGTGCTTGGTTTTGCTATGTTGATTTGCATTTTTAGTCATATGAATGGTGCTAGTATTATACAAAATATTTTTGTTGGCCCAGCGGCCTTCCACTCTAGTTTTGATGATGATTAACTCATGTAGTTATGTGTACTAATAATCTTGTGATGTTTAGTTTCAGATCATTAACCAAGATATTAGTTGGTGATTAGCTTCTACAAGATAGTTTGGGAGCTTTCACATGGTGATTCAAGAGCCCGAGCGACAAGATCATATATAGCACTCATTGGAGTTAAGCTCGGTGGATCACGAAGTTTTGGATCGAGTCGGCTTGGAGACGGCGCTCTAAAGAAGACATCGGTACCAGTTTAGTTTGAGCTTTAGATCCATTTGTAAAGATTAGAATAGTATGATATGCTCAAGTTCACAACACACACGTTCATGTTTCCGTTTTGGTTTTCGGTTGATTGTGTTTAACCGATCTTGATTTTCATGAATAGATAGATTCAAAATAAGTTTACATGGTTTAATGTATACTAGATTTGTTCTATATACATGCATGCTTCAACTACTTAGACAAACTTAGTTTGATAGTCTATTTCATGTGTTTATGTTTTGGTATTTCTAACAAAACATATTTTTGGAATTAAAGTCAAAAACATGGTATATATATGTTTCTTGTATATTAGATTTCTATCCATATACAACATGCTTCAAAGTGTTTAAATATCATGTTTTTGTATTTGGATGAGTTTTTGACAAAAACGTATTTTCTATTCAAAAATCCAACTTTTAGAAAAAAACGGTTTTTGATTTTTGGCAAAATTTCTATAACACAAAAATGGTCCATATTGTTTGATATTTGTGTTGAAATTTTTAACACAAGTTTACATTTCAATATAAAATGATAAAACTATTTTTGTGTAATTTTAGAGATTTTAAGAAAATTTTTAGAATTAAAAATAACATGTTTTTCTGACCAGAACTGCCTCTGCCAGGCTAGGTCG